>JALBYZ010000530.1:0-23943 GCA_038050575.1 Globisporangium mamillatum
CACACACACACACACACACACACACACACACACACACACACACACACACACACATTCATCATGAGCTCTTCGTCTTCCTTTCATTTCATTTCCTTTCTCTCTCTCATCGCCAGCCCATGAAGCCTTCAAGAAGCGCAAGCGACGTACGTTGTTGGTGAGCATGGCGGTCTCCGGCATGTGCACGTGGGCCTTGTGGGCGCCGGAGCCCATCTGGCGCGCGCCGCGAGCGCTCAGCGCCGTGCGGAGGGTACGAGTCACCACCTGCATCTTCCTTCCTTCCTCTTGCTTGGTACGCTGCGGGTCTTGCGAAGCTTGCTCCCCACAAGCGCCGCCCCACACGATGAACGGACCACCAGATAGGAGGGGCGACATCCATGATCACTATTGTGGAGACAGTGACAGTGGGGGAGATGACCTTTTTGGTAGCACTGATTGGATATAACTCTTGAGATTTATTGTCCAATGAAAGCGCAGATTAATGTTCACCTCTTATAACGGGTAGGTTGTCAGTAACCCACTATTGTTGAACATTGAAGGGCATCTATCAATTAATGTCGCTCTTATCGTACATTATACAGTATTCATGTCTTAAAAAGTGGTTATACCTCGCATCGTTTTGCCGCCAAATCCTATCGCTGATGGAATCAGGCAATGATAAATGATGGTATGCCTGCTGCTGCTGCTATTGCTCACCTAGCGCCCGCCGTACGTGGCGATCGCGAGCTTCTCTGCAAAGTGGATTTCCGAGAACTGCAGCGTCTGCAGCGGATGCACGCTCGCCGCGAGCAGCTCCCCCGTCGCCCTCTGCTGCTGCTGATGGTACTGCAGCGGACGATCGATCACGCCGCGGCTCTCAGCGCCAGCGTACGCGATCACGCCCACGCTGCTCCCATCGCTATTATGCGGCGCCCCCGGATTCACACGCGGCCGTGCGCGCGAGTACTCGGCGATATGCAGCAGTGGCCTCGCGATACCAGGAAGCAGAGGCAGCAGCTGCTGGAAGTGCTCCTGTGCGCGCGAGTGGATGAAGAGCTACAAACAAAGTGCCGTAGTGGGAATTAGAAGTCAGCATGCAAAGATGGCATCTCTATGACATGTACGCTACCTGACAGGCGATGACTGTGAGCAGCTCGTTCTTCATGTCGACACTGCGACGACCCTCGATGGCGTTGAGCTCGACGTTGATCTCGTTTGTGAGTGTCACGAGCCCGGTTTCCGCGATCTGCTGGCGCTGCTGCATGCGCTCAAAGTCGGGCGAGCCTTTCTTCTGGGCCTCAGCGGAGCGGCGCACCGAGTCGTAGTCAATGAGCTGTGTACACACACATATATATGAGAGACGCGTGAGTGATTTGGGATCTTCTCACACCGACAGACAAAGCGCTCACAACGCCCACTCACGCGCTGCTTGAGCACGTGGATCTGCTTCTGCAGCCCCGCGTTGTTCTTCTTGAGCTCCTGGATAGAACGCGTCACGCACTCGAGCTGCATGTCACGCGCACTGCTATAGACGTTCGCGTGGAGCGACTGGTGAATCTCTTCCAAGCGGAGCGCACTCTGCGCTAGCGATCTGCACATACAGTCATGGACATTTCCGCACGTAAGCGAATGAATGGCTCTTGAGCGTGTCAATCTGGCTCAGTGAAGACGCGATATATGACATGGGAGCGTACTTGGCGTCTGCATAATCTTCCTCCTCTGGCGAGTCTTCAGTCCATCAGCAGCAACAACCCCACATGTCCATATTATATATTAGTATAACAGATAGATCCCACTCACACAACGCTTCGAGCTGGACATGTCCACGTACAGTCCTGCATCTGGCTTTCGAAAAACTCGGAGAATGAGTGCATGAGGTGTACGGACGCCTGCGCATACGCCTGCGACGCGTCGCTGTAGTGCGCCATCGCCTTGGAGAGCTTCTCCAGGCTCTCGTTGTAGCGATTGAACCTTCCAAATAGCAATAGCAATTAGCCTCTCGCAAAATGCTCGCTGGCAACGCAACCCTTCACATCATTAGACGATGGATCAAGAGAACAGCTACTGTACTGTACCTCTGCGTGCGGTAGTCGAGCACGGGGTCGATGGAGCCCTCTCCCCCCGCGCCGATTGTGCGCACAAACTCGTCCTTGAGCCTACCCGACAAGAGAAACAGCACGCATACGAGTCACCCATTCGCTTGGAGTGTATGTGACTTGAGACAACTGGCAAGAGAAGGCGACTTGTTGGTGGTCATGACCAACCTGCGTGAGCCGTCTTTCATGTTCTTGATCTGTTCAGCAGCCACATGCACACAGCGAAATACACACAGAGACATTGTGAGCACGTTCTCTTACATGACTCGGCTGACAGCAGCAGCCGCAGTCTCTCGACACGCACCCAGGACGCCATGCTCTCTCTCTCTCTCTCTCTCTTGGTGTCTTCGCTCGTGGTTCTTCTTCCTATTACGAAGGAAGAGTGGTGATGGCTCGAAAAGCCACAAACCGACGCTTGCGGATTGTATGTCCGTCCAATCCAATCCAGTGTGACCGAGCGAGCGAGTCTCTTGGCAAAGCAGAGTTTCGCACACGTCGCAGATTTGGACTGACTGACAAAATAGGGACCCAGGTTGAAGTGCGATGGCGGAGACGAAGAATAGAGCTTAAAGGGGCTGGGAATGGACGAATGTACACAGCGCCAGAAGCCATGCTCTGCTGAGTTCGCTCAGTTCCCAATCTGCTTTATCATCATCAAGCACAAGCCCCATAACCACCGCCTTCTTCCAGCATCCAGACCCTTCAGCATGCGCGTGGTCTCATGCTTCACAACTGCTGCTGCCGCGCTGGCGATCTCACTGACCTCCTGCGGTATTATTGACGCGTACCCGCGCTTTGTGTCTCGCATTCCGAATGCCGGCGCGATCTCGGGCGTGCAAGCGATCGGCCACCAACGCACATCCGGAGGCGGCGCTCTGAACCCATTTGGCAAAGCTTTTGAAGCGCAAAACACGCAATGGACCGCTCAACTCTGTCGAGCGGACTCGGATGGCGACGGCGCCACGAACGGAGAGGAGCTTGGCGACCCCTGCTGCAAGTGGTCGATCTCGGCGCCGACGCAGCTTGGAACCCAGGTCTCGCACCCGGGGGTTCCCAACACTTGGACGTCTCATCAACTCAACGCGCTGAAGTGCCAGGAAGATTTCAGTCCTGAAGCAGCCGGTGCGGCTGGCAATGCTGCTGCAGCTGCTGTTGCTGGGACCCCAACGCCAGCTGTGGCTCCAGCAGATCCGCAACCGCAAGCGCAGCCACGTAACGCCGCAGATCCGAGCACGGCGACTTCGATCAGCGGTGGTAGTAGTGACGGTGACGATGAGTTGCCGTCGACTGTTGACCCGAATGGGCTGAAAGAGGCGCCGTCGTTGCTTCTGCCGAAAAGCTCCACGTCAGCCACCACACCAGCAGCAAAGACCGAGACGCCGACACCAACGCCTACTAGCGACAGCAGCAGCAGCAATTGCTCTTTCGGATTTAAACTGGCAGCTGCTCTCGCCAGTCTTGCTGCTGGCTTTGCGTTGTAAAAATGTCGTATGCGCTCGGTCGTGAGAGTAAATCCGTGCTCATAGTACGGCTGCTGTTGTTGTGATAGATAAAGTGCCGTAATTCAAGAAAAAACAAGCACACTGTTGGTGATAACACCACAATGTCCATTCGTTCCTTTGATACCGTAGCCCGGCTTACCACGAAGCAGTAGCAGTGGCAGCTTTCCTGCTTAGAGGTCATCTCGCAGCGTCGTGAGGTTCTTATCCGCGACGTACGCAGAAAGCCCCGAGACAAGCTGCTGGACGCCGATGCGCAGCTTCACAGTCTCGGCGCCGCCGCCCAGCCAGATGAACGACGGCTCCAGCGCCGCGACTTCGCCCGATACAACCACCTGTGCGAACGTTCCAATACAAACAGTAAGCATCACCCTCGATAGAATTGTGCTTAGAATGAGATGGCGTTGCGTGGCCATGTACCGGAATTGGCGCTTTCATTCCGAACGGAGCTACACCGTTGTGCTGGAATCCCGTGAGCTCTTCCGACATCTGAGCACACACAGACATGTCAGCGTCAGCGACATTGTTACGACACGACTTAGTAAGGCAACACGTATGGCATCTTGTATGCAGCGAGAATGTACGTTGCTTGGGGCGTGCTGGAAGTTGAAGTGCTTGCGGCCAGGACGCTCCGCCTCGGGAATCAGGTTGCGCACGAAGCGCATGAGCTGCTCAGCGTTCAGCTTGGAGTTGTACTGGAGAATCACGCAGTAGAAGCGGCTGTTGCGAGGGTCCTCAATACCGGCGTTCGTGCATGCCGTGTTCTCGACGATGATGCTCTTGCAGAGGTGCGGCACCTGGCATCCGAGGAACGATCTAATGACAGCAAACATACACACCCATGAGACTCCTGTAAAAGACGCTGTACCGTTAACAACCACAGCTCTTACGCTCTCTGATGCAGCAACCACGAGTAGTAGCTGTCTGGTGCGGTCTTGAGGAACGCGCTGGAGAGCTTCGCCTCGCACAGGTGCTGCTTCACGCGCTCCACGCTCTGCAGATCGGACACCTGGCGCTCGACCTTTGCCAGACGCGTCTGCGCTTCCGCTAGCTTCGCTGCAACGCTCTCTGCAGTTGTCTACGGGATGCGATTATGCACAGATGCACAGTTAGGAGACTAACATACACACAGAGAGAGCCTCAACGCGGTCCCATGCACACGCCCACACTCGCACCATTCTTCTTCTTGCCGCTTTCTGTTTTTTAAAAGTGCTGGCAGATTTGTGTGTCGTGGGCCACACCATCATCTCCCTCTCAAAAATGATACAATCGTTTTTGACAGGAGATCTACTGAACGGGATTGAGCCCACATGGGAGGTCCTGATATACCTAACATGGCTACACTATTTCGAGCCGCCAATTCAAACGCAACTGTTATGCTTATTAATAGGACTCGCTGGCATTCCGAAGGAGCTATTTCGCGATGTAGGAGCGAGACGCACAAGATGGATGCTTGAGCTGCAGGTATCCATCGTCTTCGTGCCACTGCGCTGAAGAGATAGCTGCGTGCTCGAGACTGGAAACAAGTGCATCCATCATCCAACAGAGCTCCTCGCAGCGAAGAACTCGGAAGCATGACCGGGAAAGCGATCGGACGCGGGGCGAACTGCTCCGATACGCAGTCCATGCTCTCCATGTGCGTATCTGCGCCTTCTATCCGACACTGTTATTGCTATCGTTATGTGCTCTTGGCATTGTCGTTGTCAACTGGAGCTCTCACTAATGATTGCGCTCGTACTTGCCTCAGGGGGTCAGTGCGTACCGTGGACCGTGAGAAGCTTCGCGACAAAGCGCGGCAGTTCCAGATGAAGGAGAACCTGCGGCTCGCCATGTGCGCGCGCATCCAGCAGCAGCTCAAGAAATCCCCCAAGGTCGCGGAAGAACTGGCGACGCAGGTGCTCAAGGTCCTCCAGCAACGCAATCTGCCGCCCGATCTCTCGAGCGACGCGCTCGCGTCGATCGTCCAGGAGCTCAGCGCGCGTCGCCATGAGCAACTGGCGCTCGCTGCAGGGACAAAAAGCTCCGGTCCTGAAGAGAACTACAAGGAGCTGACAACGAACAACAGGGACAAGCAGCAGTCGGGACACCAGTCATCAGGAAGTAAAGACCGGTCCGCGAGAAGCGGCGACAAGCAGCGAAAGCCGTCGAGAGTAGCGCGAGCAGGCTCTAGTTCCCAGATCAACGGACAGCCCAACGGTGGAAATGATGACGGTGTGGACGAAGACGTGTACCTAACGCAATCGCAGCTCCAGCAGTTGAGCACGGGCTTCCGACTGCCGCCGCGCGTGTCGCCCAAGAAAGAGAAGAACAACGGCATCTGGGAGGAGATCGTCAAGTTCAGCTCGGTGGAAGAGCAGCTCGAGGCGAAGCGCAAGCAGGACATCAAGTTCCGCCAGCGTGTGGAGCTCGCCGAGCGTCTGAGTGCGCAGGTGAGCCAGAAGTACCAAAAGAAGGTTGTCGAGCGTGAGGCGAGCGAAAAGTTCCATCACGACAACATGCAGCGCCTGAGCGAGATGGAAGAGGACGAGCGTCGCAAGGAGCAGCAGCGGCTCGAGAAGGCCAAGCAGCTCATCCAAATCCAGAACGAGCAGCGGCTCGCCAAGATGAATCAGCACGAGCGCGAGCTGCAGATCAAGAAGGCCCAGGAGACCAAGATGGCGGAGCTGCTCAAGAAGCAAAAAGAGGACGACACGACGAAGGAGCACGCTCGCCGCGAGCGCGAGCAGGAGCGACTGCGGCTCGTCGCGCTCGAGAACCAGGCGCAGCTCGAGAAGAAGCGCCAGGAGAAGGAGAAGGAGCGCGAGTTCGAGATGAAGCTCGCGGGCGACTACGTGCGGATGGAGGACGCCAAGGAGGCCGCGCGCAAGAAGCAGCTCGAGGACATGGCGAACAACATCAAGGCCAAGATGAAGTTCTTCGACGACACGGCCAAGGCCGACATGGACGCCAAGGCCCGCGAGGAAGAGGCCCGCGTGCGCCGCTTCCAGGAGGAGTACCTCAAGCAGCAGGCCGAGACCGAGCGCAAGAAGAAAGCCGACGCCGAGACCAAGAACCGCCTGCAGCAGGAGTACCTCAAGCAGCAGATGCAGGAGAAGAAATTGCGCGACGATGCCACGAAGCGCGACCTGAACAAGCAGGCGGAGCTCTGGAAGCAAGAGCGCATGGAGGCTGAGCGCCGCGAGAAGCTCACCAACCAGCAGCGCGCGATGCGCAACATGACCCAGCAGGAGATCCTGCGGCAGCAGATGCGTGACAAGGAGCAGCGGCTGCTCGAAGCGGACCAGACCGTGCTCGAAGTGCAGCTCAACACGAGTATCCTCGACAAGATCCACAAGCAGACCGGCAGCGCGCAGGTGAACGGCGCCGTCGTGGTCTCGGAGACGCAGAACCGCTCGCGGGAGGTAAGACATTGGGCTTGTATGTAGCTTGTGGAGATGTTGAGATGTCTGATTGCCTTGTGGTCTTGTCATGTGTTTGTTTGCAGCTTCAGGAGAAAGAGCAGTCGTTCCTGCAGCAGCGTCCGCCTCGCAATAGCAAATTCTAACAGGTCCTGAATAAATGCACAACACCACAAGACACTCGTGCACTCAAAAGCTCAACAAATGCATTTTATCCATCCATCCACAAAACAAGACAGAGGGCGAGAAGGCAGCCGCCTGATGGGCGGGCAATGAGTGGAATGAATGAACGGCTGCGAGTCAAACAGCTCACCTGTCATTCAGTCAAACACTCGGTCTCACTTTCTCACTGCACCAGCCGCCCTCTCGCATACATATCGCTCTCTCTCTCTCTCTCTTTCTCTCGTAACTAACTGGCTGAGAATGACGCACCACTTGCCGCTGCTGCTACTTGTTGCTCGTAGAGAGCAGGACAGCAAGAAGAGCTTCTCACTCCCACGCCATCTGCGTGTCTTCTTCTCTCACTTTCTCTCTCACTCACTCTCTCTCTCTCTCTCTCTCTCTCTCTCTCTCTCTCTCTCTCTCTCTCTCTGACCTGACTCTCTATTTGCTGCGCGCCAGCTCGTCCACAAAGCTGCCGTAGTCGGCCACTGCCTGCTTTCGACTCACGCTCGTGTCGTTCTTCAGCTCCAACCACTTGGAGAACGCGGCCGGCATCACGGCGCCTTCTTTCTTCAAGTGCGAGAGCAGTTGCTTGATTTCGGCTACAAAGAAATAAAACAAAAAACAGATTTAGTACGAGGCACGAAAATAGGTCCTCATCAAATACTGTAAGGCAAAATCGCTCACCACTGTCAGTTCGCGTCTGGAAAATGCCAGCCACGAGGCGCACCTGGGTCTCCACGTCGCCGCAGAAACCCGTGAGCAGCATGCATCGCTCGGACGACGGCAGTTCGCCCTTCTTGTAGTGGTCGAGGATGAATAGACACGTGTGGGTCGCAAACACGCTATCCGTGCGCAGATCGTGCGGGATGTTCTTCTCGATCCAGCTCACCACTTCATCGTACGACTCCGTCTTGTTCGCGAGCTCCACAAGCCCAAACGCAGGCTCCAACGGGAGCACGTCACCAATGTCAAACTTGGTGATCCAGCGCTGAATGCTCTTCGCGTCGCGGTTGTGCGGGGCGAACAGGCTCTGCAGCGTCGAGTAAGTCGCGCGCACTTCCTGCTTGGCCTTCTCGAGACTGCTCTTCTTGAGCAGCTTCAGCGAGTGGCCACTGGCCGCCGCCAAGAAGCCGCCCTGCACTACTTCGTCGAAGATCTCGGCGTCCAGTTGCTTCCCACAGCCGCACACGAGCCAGTCAAACGATACGCCCGTGGTCGCCGACTCCTTCATGAAGCGCACGACAATGTCCGCCACGTGCTCGTGGAGCTTTGGCACATCGCACCAGAGGTCGACCGCCAGCTCAATCATTTTCTCGATACCGTGGCGAATACCATCGTATGGAAGAGACTTTTTCTCCAGAACCAACTTCTCCAGCATATCAAACATGCCGTCGCGCACATTGTTCTTCGCCTCAATCGCGCTCTGCAGGATCTCCTTCGCAAACAACTGGGCGACCTCAGGGTGGCTGTTGAATTCCTTCAGCAGCTCAGCCAAGCAAGCATCGGCTTCATTGATGTCCACAATCGACACGTACTCCTCGGCGGTCGACTTCGCACGCTTTGCGATCTTCTCCTTCGCCGCCTCGGACAGAGGCTCACGCGTTGGCGCTCCAGCTTCCTTCTTCACAGACTTCGTGCTGCTGCTGCTCTCTGGTCCGGCAGCCGCTGGGTTCGCGCGGCTTCGCGACGAAAAGCTCGCTGGAGCGCCACCAGTGCCGCTTGCAGCGCCCTTGCGAGCACCGCCAAACGAAGCAGGACGGCCCTGAGGACCAGTCTTGATCGAGTCGTCACGCTGGATGTTGCGAGAACCACGGTCAAGCGGCAGCGTCATCTTGCTGCCGCCACTGCTTCGGCTGTTCATCGACTGCGACGAGTGATACACTGGCGCCATGGTCGATCGTCCTTGCGACGAGAAATTGTCACGAGACGAGTTCGATCGGCGGTTGTCCATTCGAAACGAATCCGAGCGACCACCTCGATCGCCCCTATCACCTCTGTCGCCTCTGTCTCCACCGGAAGGAGCACTAACTGGCGGCTTCTGAAGCTCGCGCTCGGCTTCTTTTCTGATCTCCGTCAGCGTCTTCGTCTTTAGCTCCTTGCGACGAGGTTCCCAGCGGTTCCCGCGCAAGTCGATCACGTCCTTGATCATAAAGTTGATGCGCGAACAGAGACGCTTATCCTTCAGGAGTACCTTCTCGAGGTACTGGAAGTAGCTGTTCATCGGTCCCTGGCCCGAGCCCTTCTTGTCCAAGTCCTTGCCCATGGTGGTGAGCAATTTGCAGAGCGACTCGAGATTCTCCTCATCGGGGGAGTCATTCGGGTGGGTTGACGCCAGCACCGAGTCCTTCACGTGCACGCCCATCAGCTTCATGATGCACTCGTGCATGATGCGCTCCTGGAGCATGCCTTTGCGGTAGAGCTCGCCGATGAAGCGGATGTTGCCGAGCATTCGGCTCTTCATGAGCATGCGCTTCTCCTGGTAGTCAGCCTCCTCCTGGGGGGTGATCTTACCCTCCGCCTTGTTCTTCTTGTACGTCTCCTCCAGCTCTTCGTAGATGTTGTCCTTCTCGAACTCTTCCTGGCACGCGTTCAACAAGATGCGCTTGAACGAGCACGCCTTGGTTGCCGTGCGGTTCGCGTGGTCGAAGCTCTCGAACGGTCCGTTCAGTGCCTGCTCTTCGCCGAGATCTTCCAGCAGCTGGCCCGACCAGTAGTACTGCTTTGGCTGGCCGTCCTGCTCTTGCACCCACACCTTGATGAACTTTTGGTTCTGGATGCGCACTTCGCTGAGTTTCATGTTCGTAGGTGCAGGCGATGGCTCAAACTCGTCGCTCTTCGCAGACTCCAGAGACTCGCTCAGTGAATCAAACGGACCCACGACCTCCGTGTCTGACTCCGACATGGTCGTCCAGTAGAAAGTGTTGTCATCGTCATTCTGCACGACCTGCAGAAACGACCAGACCTTCCAGTTCTGCTCCAGGTGTACGCACAGATCCGCGTACATATCGCAAAAGTGCGGCTCACCGAGCGCCTTGTCGAAGAGGATCGTGATCACGCTCTGCAGCATCTCCAGGCTTTCCATGTCAATGTCCGTGAGCTGCGCGGCCAGACGGTCGAACTTCTCGCGCGTCATCTTATTCATGATACTGTACACCTTCTTCTTCGTCGCCTCCAGTCCCGACGTCGCCTTCACTGGGATCCAACGGTTGTCCGATCGCTCCAATGGCTTCACTGGGCCATCCAGCAGCGGTTCCTGGACCTGTCCACGACCGCCACGACCGCCGCGTCCTCCACCGCGCTCGCCTCGGCCGCCGCCGCGCTTTGGCGGCTCTTGCGAGCGAGCCCACTGGTCACCGCCGCCGCCTCTGCCAGTCGAGCCACGCGAACTCTGACGGGTCAACCCAGCGCCGCCCTTGCTCTCGCTTCGTTCCCAGTTGGAAGCGCCGCCACCGCCGCCGCCGCGTCCTCTGCTAGAGCCTCCACGCGATGGGCCATCGTTCACAACCTCCATGGACGGCCACTTGGAGTCCGGCCCGGTCACAGCTTCCGGCAGCTCAGTGTACAACTCGCGGAAGCTGAACAGCATCTCGACGCTGTAGGTCGTCTTGCCCGACGTCTTGGTCGCGACCACGCTCACTTCCTTCACGCTCTCAGTTGTCTTCTCTTGCGCTGGCTGCGCTTTGCTTTCGTCAGCCTTTGGCGCTTTCTTCGTCGGAGAAGAGCCGCTGTCCTGACGCACTGGAGCGGCGGCAGGGGCCTTCTTCTTTGGCGAGATGTCAGTCTTGACGGCAGCCTTCTTCGGGCTCGCCTGCTGTGGCGCAGGCTCCTTCTTGGTCACTGCCTTCGGGGAAGATGTCACTGCTGGCGCGGCAGCAGCGACAGCGACGACAGCACCGTTCTTGGCTGTCTTTGTAGGACTATTTGGTGTTGGCTTACTCTCCACAACCGCTGCTGGCTTCGCCTCTGCCTTCTTGGCTGGAGCTTCGACTGGCTTGGCAGGCGCAGGAACAGGTTCCTTCTTCGGCGTCGCAGTCTTCTCTACTGGCGCTGCTTTCTTCTGTGGCGACTTGGTCGGGGACTTTGGCGTCCCGTTTTGCTTGGTCTCCTTCTTTGGGCTCGATGGCGCTGGCACACTGGTGGTCGCAGTCTTAGCTGGAGCCGCAGTGGCCATAGCTGGAGCAGCTGCAGGAGCAACAGCCTTGGCTGGGGCCGGAGCTTCCGCCTTGTCCTTCTTCGTAGGCTCCACAGCCGCAGCGGCTGGTGTCACTACTGGCGCCGCCGATTTTTCGTCCGCATCATCGCTCTTCTTGCCACCCAGCGTGATCGGCTTGCCGGTCTTCGGGTCGACGATCTTCAGCGCTTTGTTCTCACGCTTTGGTGGTGGTTGGTGCTGCGGCTGGTGCATTGGTTGCATCGGTATGCCCCCTGGGATCCCCATGTTCACGTTCTGCATCGTCATGTACGGCGGCATCTGCGCTTGCGACATGTACATGCCCGGCTGCCCGCCTATCATATACGCGGGGGGCATCTGTTGCTGCATGTGCGGGTAGTACGGCTGCGGGTGGCCCTGCTGAGGCATCGCGCCGCGCGGGACGTACTGCTGCTGATTGTGCGGCACTCCACGGGGCGGCCCTCGCATTCGCGGCTGGTACGACTGCGGATAGCCCCCGGCTCCCTGAGGCGCTGGCGGGCCGCGCATCGGTTGGTGCTGCGGAGACGCATGGTGGTTTGAACCACTCTGAGGGATGCCGGCTCCTGGCGTGAACACTGGGCCGTTGTACGAGCGGCCATGCTGCAGTGTGACATAGCAATACAAGTTGGGTTGGCGTGTTAAAATCGGATCCATTGATGAGACGACCGAACACCACACAACGATATAGTATGGTAGTTATCTCTACCTGCTGGTATCCGCCTCCCTGTTTGTATGGGTTTACGTGAATCGGTTCGCCGTTCTCCTGCGGCGGCAGCTACAACAAGACGCAAAGTAGACAGCCAAGTTACAATCAGCTCTCATACACACTAGTGCTAGCTACGACGTAGGAGGGGGCAGACATGACAGGATCCTAATCGTACCTGCGCGGGATCTTGGATCTCATGCTGCTGCTGTGCTGCGACGGAAGGGGGGACGCCGCCCTTTGGTCTGTATTCTACCATTTGCAATCACATCACACATACACATCAGTCATTCCATGCATTTGCCCATATATTCACACACCATCTCCATACAAAAAGATCTCGTTCACACAACACAAACCTTGGTGGTGGTGCGGCTGGTAGTGGCCGCGCGGTCCGCCGCCGCCCTGGTAGTGGTGGTGGTGCTGCTGCTGGTAGTGGTGCTGCGGCTGGTACTGCTGATGTGGGTGATAGTGCGGCGCTTGCTGTTGTTGCTGCTGCTGTTGTTGTTGCTGCTGGAGGTATTGCGGCTGGAAGCCCGGCGCGTTGACGTTGTAGATCGGCCGCGGGTGCGCCGGGGCGGGGGTGCTGTTGGTGCTGTGGTGGGGTTTGCTCATGTTTCCATCAATTCTGGACGCCGTCACTCTCTCAATCCTGCTTCAGTCCGCTCTCCTCCTACTATGAAAAAAGAAAGCCTGAACGAACGCTCGACCTGCCACTGCTGCGCGTAATGTGCTGCTGCGTTGGGAGCTTTTTCGTTTCTCTCGCATGCGGGTTGGCTCGCTCGCTCCCGCCGCTTGTAAGGCTCCCCTCACACAAAAGCTCGCGTGGCATCCACACCCCACACCACCGCCAGACGCCTGGGTTTAGGTGGTGCACACAACTTCGCAAACGAAAGTGCGCTGCACGACAGTGACAGCTCCGATAGATACGCACATTGAAACTGCGAAATTACCTGATATTTGGGATTAGGTAGGGAAACGTGTACTCACCCTAAGTTCTGGTTCTGCAAATCCAAATGGATTCCTCACCAGTTTCATCAATAGAGACCCCGATGACATACATGCATAAATGAACAGTGCTCATTAGTTCTCTGAGGGAGAACACCACTCACACATCGATTTTTGGTGAGACAAGGCATTCCAAAACAGAAACAAAAGGCATTCTGAGCAGCATACACTCCACCTCCACAGTTGCAGGTCTTGAACCACAGAGCGATCTTGAGACTACCAATACCTGTGGTGGTTCTTCAGTACATGGCGTCCCATAGATTGTTGAGATGTCAGTAATGCAGATTATTTCAAATACGACCTTTACAAAACTCCACAATTCGAAGGTTCAAAGTTTGGAGATTACTTTGCTGGTTGCAATGAGCTAGTATAGTCGAAAGTTGCAATGCATCAAATGCGTTGTGCGAGCAAATACAGGGCAGGTTGGTTGGTTAACATAGTTGATACAAACATTGATGAACAAACGTGGAACATGAACACACTGCCAGTTTGCATGGGATGTAGATCCGCAAAATCTGTTCCACAAGTGCGTACTTATTCAAACATCGGATTTATATGCATGCGCTCTTATTCAAACATTTGCTGTGTCTTAAAGCAAGGTTGAATTAGTGTAGCCACGCTAAAATAGAAGTGGTCTAATTGAGTGGATTGTGAGAGTGATGGTCGCAGCAAAGAGAACAACAAAAAATGAGAAAAGCGTGAAGAGCTCCATTTTTTTCATTCATCTTGCAAATACTGTAGGTATCGATCGGACAGTGGACGCTGCGAGATGAATGGCTACGCGTGGCTGTCACATGATGCGTTTACTTGCGAGGAAGGCCGCAGCGATCTGCGCGTTCGCGTCGTCATCGTCCCGCGGCATTTGCTGCTGCTGTGGCTGGAGACTCGTGGTTGCGAAGAGCTACGATGGGAGAGAGAGAATATGTGCAATGAGTGAATATTGGAAATGCTCGTTGAGCTCAGAGCGGACGCACGCACACACCTCTTCTTCGGGGACGACCACGGGCGCGAATTCCTCTGCGTCGAGAGTCGACACGTCCAGTCCGAAGCGCGTCTGCACCACCTGCTTCAGCTGCAGCGCATGGCGTCGCAGCTGCATGTTCATTCACACGAAAGAAACAAAACACTGTCAGAACCAATTTACAAGGCTACTAAAAAGAGAACCAGTGCGTTATCAGGTGCACCACCAGCACACCAAACAAATGATAGAAATGGCTTCGTTTACGCACCTGCTGTGGGGCTTCCGGGTCGTCGAGCAGCTCGAATAGAGAGACCAGACACGGCCGCAAAAAGTTCTCGCTCGTCATCTCGTCAACAAAGAAGTCTTCTGGAATCTACAGAAAGAAATGTCGACAACCATTGCCATGAGTCAGCCATTCATGTCCACATCAACTGAGAGGTACATAAACAATGGATCAACCCACGAACCTGCTCCAGGTGCGCTCGAAAGAGCTTCAGGAACGCTGTGAAGAGCGGTAACTGAGTGTGCAGCGCGCGGTCGCAGGAGCTTAGCATTGCGATAAACTAGCAACCACATGGAGGACGACGCAAAGCATTACAGTCAGAAGAAATGAATCAAAGTAAACCAAACCGATGGTAGACGGACGCACTCACCTGCTTCCACTGCTCCAGCGCCGCGAGCGACGACAGCTGCAGAAACACCACGAACGCGAGCTGGAACTCGCCCACGAGCTCTTGCCAGCGACCGTCGAACTCGTGGCTCAGCAGCTCCTCCAGCATTGCACTGTGCATCCAAGAGGCACATTGTCAGTTCGCTGGATTACCTGCGATAGAACAATAGCAACCAACTTCACATACCTCCGGTCAAAATGGTACTGCGTTCGCTCGACTGCTGACAGCGACGCGTTGTTTTGCTTGCGTTTCGGCAGCAGCGGCGTGAAGCGCACGGTGCGCGGAAGGTCGGGGAAGAACGGCGTCATGCTCGCCTGCGCCTCTTTCTGCGCCGCGTCCGAGAGGAGATCTGAGTCACCAGGAAGGATCAGCGCGCCGAGCTCAACGCCACATCGCTGCAAGTCGCAGAGAAACCTCATGTTAGGATGGATGGCTCTCCTCTGCGAACAGCGAGCTGTAAATGGGAAGACATGGGAAACCTTACCTGCAGCACCGAACCGGAGATGTACTTGGTCATGCGCGTCCAGATCTTGTGGTGCTGCTTCGGATACGCGCCGAGTCCGCTGTCCAGTTGGAATGAAAGCACCGCGTCTAAACGAAGCCAACGAACAACGCAACAGCTAGTACTGCTAGCACAACAAGGCGACATGTACACACATATATAGACAGACAACAAGGCCACGTACGCTCGAGATGCTCCACGTTGAGTCCAGGGCGGGGCGGCCCCAGCTCCTCCTTCTCGGCGCTCCATTCGCGCACGATCACCTGCGAATGGCGCTCCACGCACATGAAGAAGCCCTGGCGGATGCCATGTTCCTGCTCGCGCGAGCGGAATACCACGAAGTGAATCCCGAGCGGCAGGAACTTGACGCCCTGGAACTTGGGTCCCGTGCGGAAGACCTCGTAGTCCACGCCGAACTCGGTGGCTTGCGGCACGTCCAGACACACAAGGAAGCCGCCGATTGCGCTGCTGCTGCTGCTGCCGATGGCATCACCACTACTACTGCTGTTACTACTGGCGCTACTGCTGGTGGATGCGTCAGCTGCTGCTGACGTCTCGCCACCGCGCAGCGCACGCGCAAAGATGTCCGCAGCAGTGGTGGAGGTGTTCACGTCCATGGCTTTTTGAAGTGTTTTTGTTGTTTTGAAAATGACAACCCGCCATTATTGCAAAATTGGATTATAGTCAAGAAACGGAATGCTCGCTTCAAATTCTAATTACTTAGTTAAGCGAATCTTACGGTACTTCCATCCTCTTTTTCCTTGTGAAAAAAATCCACTTTTTTGTGGATGCTTGTCATTTTCTTTTCGTAGATTACGCGCCTATTGCAATCACAACAGAAAATGGCGTCGCACATGGACCTGGAAGCGCGTCTGCGCGCCTTACGAGCGTCCAAGGGCAGCGGCGGCGGCCTCCCGCCCGCGTCTCCAAGCGCAGCACCAGCAGCACCGCGTTCAACTGCGGCTTCTCCTTCGCCCGCTGCTCCGTTGGTTACTGCATCCGTGGACGCGGTCGACTGGCCCGAAGCGCCAGTTGCAGTGGGGCTCCCGTGGCCAGACGCACCCATCGCTAAGCCGCGGCGCGCGTCGTCCGTCAGGACGCCCGTGGTGCTCGGAGACGTGATAGCCATGTCGAGACGCTCGTCCGTGAGCAGCCAGAGCGCCAGCAGCCTCCGCTTCCAGCCGCCACAACCGCCACAACCGCCACAACCGCCACAACCGCCACAGCAGCAGCAGCAACAGCAGTCGCATGCCAGCAGCGATGCCTCTACCACCGCCAGTCAGGGGGTCTCGGTGGCCAGTCTCTTGGGCCCGGCGTACAGTGAGGCGGTACAGATCGCGCAGCAGGCGATCGAGAACGAGCGCAGCCGCAACATGAACACGGCGATCGACCTGTACATCTGCGCAGGCCAGCAGCTCATCCGCATTGGCCGCCAGCAGCACGCCGCGCATCTGCAGACCATGTATGCACTCACTATAATACGCTTTTGGCCTTGTTTGGCTCACACTGACCACCAGTCGATTATTGTGTGTTGTGGACGCATGCACCTACAGCGTTAAGAAGAAAGCGCTGGCGCTGCTGGAGCGCGCCGAGGGGCTCTCGGACTGGGTGAGCAGCGTCATGGCGGTGAACAGCAGCGAGACCGCAATCGACGCGGCATTCGCCGAGTCGCAGCGCGCGAACGAGCAGCAGCTGACGGAGAAGGAGGCGCTGGTGGCCAAGATGAAGTCCGAGAATAGCGAGATGTCGCAGAAGCTCAAGCAGCTCGTGCTGCTCACGAAAGTGCGCGCACGCTTCCGCCGCGTGGTGAGCGAGCGGCGCGCGCGCAAGGCTGAAGAGGCGCTGCGGCGTGCCAGTCTGGGCGAGGATAGCGATAACAATCACAACGACGTTGAGGGCGATGACGAAGAGTCGCAAGAGGACCATGGACACGACGACACGCTGGAGCGCCGGTCGAGCGTCTCGTCTATCACGTCGACGTCCTCCTCGTTGTCCTCCTCAAGTGGACCCCACCAACCATTCGCGAAGCAGACCCCCCAGCAGCGCGAGGTGCAGAAGCGCGACCTGATCAACGAGCTGCATTCGCGCATCGGGCTGCCGGAGATCAGCACGCTGCGCAAGTTCACGCCGCTGAGCGAAGACGCGACCAAGGACTCGCGCCACGTGGAGTTGGAGGACGAGCTTGAGGCCGCGCGCCTCGAGGCCGAGCGCCTGCGCGCCGCGGTGCAGGAAATGGAGGAGTGCTTCCAAGCCACGCTCGAGCAAACGCGGCAGCAGTCGCTCAAGCTCAAGCTGGAGAAAGAGCAGAATATCGCGCAGATGGAGGATGAGCTGGAGCGTGTGCGCAGCGAGCTGGAGCGCGAGCGGCGGCTCACGGCGTCGTCCTTTGGTGGCAGCAACCGGTCGAACCAGAGTTCCGACGCTGCGGACGACGATGACCCAGACTCCTATGAAGACGTGGCGATGATCCGCTCGCTGCGATCATCACTCCATGCGATCGGGAAACCCATGGATATTGCTGCCATTGGTCGTGATAATAACCAGAGCGACTATCATGAGAGCAGCGAGCAGTCTGGCGGACAGCGCACGTCGCCCGTGTTCAAGCGCGGATGGTCCGCGTCCGAGAGCGAGGACGACAGCGACGTGGATGAAGACGGCGGCGTGTGGTTGTAGCGGAACAAGCGAATGTGGTGTGAGTTCATTTTGCCAAGCACTGAGAGAGAGAGAGAGAGAGAGAGAGAGCTAGACAAAGAAAGTGTATTTAATCGAATCGAAAGCACGTGCAGTTACAGAGCAAGCTGAGGCCGTTATTCCTATTTGCTACGTGCGACTTTGGCTCCGTTCTGATTTAGAGCGCGCGTCCCTGTTGGTACATAGACGAAGAAGAGCACTGGAGCCACGCGAGGAGGAATCCAACGCGACAAACACAAGCCGAGTGCTTCAGCATGGAGAACTATGTTAAGTACGCTCTGCTCTGCTCTCTTGGTTACGGAGGGCGTGAGAAAGTCCTCATGGTACCCTTCAGTACTCCGACTCAGTGTGTGTCTCTCTGTGTGGATTTTGCTCGTTAGGATCAAGCTGTTGGGCGAGGGCTCGTTCGGGAAAGTGTTCTTAATGCGCGAGAAGAAAGCCGGCGGGCGGCTCGTATGTGTGAAGCAGATCCACAGCATCCACCATTCGTCCAATGCGTCGTCGTCTGCACCTGTAGTGATGGAGGCGCAGCTCATGAGGAAGCTCAGCCACCCGAACCTCATCCGGTTCCTCGACGCTTTTCCCTCCTCTGTGGGTTTTGGTTCTTCTAAACAAACAAAGAGGAAAAGCTGCATCGTGATGGAGTTCTGCTCCGGCGGCGACCTGCGCGCATACTTACAAAAGCACCGCGACGGTGGCAATAGCAATAGCAATGGCAATGGCGGACCTCGTCACCACCTCACAGAGGACCTGATCTGGTTCTGGTTCCTGCAGCTTTGCTTGGGACTACACCACATGCACCAGCTGCAAATCTTGCACCGTGACATCAAGACCGCCAATATCTTCCTCTCGAACGCCGGCTTTCTCGTACTCGGCGACTTTGGGATCGCGCGCGAGCTTAGCGGCACGTACGAGATGGCGTCCACCATGATCGGTACGCCGCTGTACATGGCGCCGGAGACGCTCGAAGGCAAGTCCTACAGCTTCGCGTCCGACATCTGGTCGCTCGGGTGCGTGCTCTACGAGATGTGCACGGGCGGCCCGCCGTTCGTCGCGAAGAGTTCGCCAGCGCTGGTCAACAAGATCTGCGAGGGTCGGTTCGCGCCGCTGTCCAGGACAAAGTTCTCCTCGAGGCTCCAGGATTTGGTCTCAGCGATGCTTCGAGTGAACGCGGCGGCTCGCCCCACAGCAGCCAGTATCCTCAAGGATCCAGCCGTGCACGCGCACCTGAAGAGATATTTCCACGATCGCTACACAGTTTCTAGCAGCAGCAACACCACGAAAGCGAAGCAAGATGAGCATGCGATTCTAACCAGACAACTGCAGTCGCTCGGTGTTACTATTAGCCCTACAACCGACTCGACTCCAGAGGCCGTGCCTGGTAAAGAAGAAAACCTTAGCGTGCGTGGCGGTGGTCCTAGCTTCGGATTAAAGAGCTCAGACAGGGGAAGCAGTGTCGAAGCGAAGCTCGCGGGGGAGAGAGAGTATGAGAGACGCCAGCAATTGCTCGTTGCACTCGACCAGCTGCAGCGACTGCGGCTTCAGGAGGAACTCGAGGCGAAGGAAGCAGATCAGAGAGCTCGCAAGAACGAGAGCGAGCAGCATGGCGAAGTCATTGCGCAGGAGTCCAATCGGCAACCGATGTCTCCAGTGTTTCCGCAGTTCCGGAGCGTTCCAAAAGATGTCGAGCGTGAGATTTGCTGGAGGGATCCGGTGCAGAATCGCCCTAAGTCTTCCGACCGAGGCCGTCATCAGCATCAGAAGCGCTTGGAGACTCCCAGGAAGACTAGCCTTGGCGGCACCAGCACCAGCACTTCCGGGCTTTCTTCGTTTCTCGGGATCCCACGCAAGGGCGTGCCGCTGACGACCCAGGCAAAGGAGTTTGCAAGTCGGAGTCCCATCTGCAAGGACGTGCGCGTGCTGCGCAAGCGCGAGAGCGCCAAGGCTGCCGAGAAGTACAAGCAGGGGCTCGAGGCGATCAAGCCGCTGAAAGCTCCAGTGGTGGCGAATGAACTCGCTGTCATACAACGAGCCCGGCGGTGTGGACCAATGGCCGACGAGCAAATGGACGACGCGATCTCGCGCTCGATCGAGGAGCTCCAAAGTGCACTCAGCACCATGCGCTGAGACCAGTGGGCGGGACGGCCAAGGTAGGTTGTACCGGGACAGACAGTTGAGCTTCTAATGTGGCGAGAAAGGGAGCCACAAGTCCTCGTGACAGATGGGCGTTTTACGTCCTCACTGGCAGCTGTTTTCCGATTATCAGATCATTTCGCGAAGTGATCTTCGTTCGTTCGTCCACTGTTTGTGCATTCCTTCTTTTCTTCGTTCGCGATCACACTTCTGGCGTGCATCTTCGCGTCGACGACGCTCACTCCGACTCCACATGGACCGCCAACGAGCAGCAGTGATAGCAGCAGCAGCGTGCATGTGTAGTACGCTGAGAGCAAGAGCCTGCGGTAGGAGCGTAGCCACGGCGACGACGACGACGACAAGCCAGGCGACATGATGTGGTCGTTTGTCGAGGACGGACAGGCCGTGAGCGAACGAGAGAGAGACTGAGAGACGGCTTGTGTCGCTGCGAAGTGGACGCTTTGTGCGGAGTGTGTCTACGCGCGCGCGCACGTGTGTGTGTAGAGCGGAGAGCGAGAGAGACGCTGCGTTCGCCTTCGTCGTCGTCTCAGTCGTCTCTGTCGTCGTTGGGCTCAGCACTCTCTTCCCCAACTGCTGCCGAGTTTGTCGTGATCAAAGCGAGACAGTAGTCTCTGATCTGAATAGAAGCCTCGAATGCATACAGTACAGTGGTCTCTGTTTTGAATAGAAGCCTTATACAGGAGCTCTGCTCTTTTAAGCAGCTTTGCGCAGTGCATAATCTCTTTATGCGGCTTTCAGATACAAATATTTGGAGCCCGCATAAACGGTCACAACATGTATTCGAAGTTCTTTGAATTATATGTATGCTGCTATATGTTGTGATTGTCTTCACAGCAAACAGAATACACGCGAAGCACCTGGTGAAGAGCAACACGTGCACCAGTGACGCCAGGACGCCGCAGCACCAACTTGCTCTACCTGCCTCTGTGTGCGACGCACAACGCGGTCGCAGTCAGACGGATTGTTTAGGCCGTTGTTAACATCGGGAGGGTGGGTTCTGTGTGTGTCCTCAGTCGAGGCGGGCACCTGTCACCTTCAGTAACACCACAGAACTTTCAAGTACGCAGTACTCGCTGCGTCCCCGGCTGATAGGTTGGTTGGTTGCACCAAACAACCTGTGCATTTCCAGCACTGTGGTGCTCTGTTGCAATTGTGTCCATGTGAAAAAAATATGAACTTTAAGGAAACTATCAAGTGGAGTGAGGACTCCCGTGGTTAACCAACCACTGGCTCATAAAAGCGTACACAAATAGAGCGAGCACTTTGATGACAAAAAAGCAGGAACAGGCTAATGAAGGTTCACAAAAATGTATTCAAACGCATGTTATCTGTAAGTGACTCGCCTGGCGTATCTGCAGACTCGACTGTCACTTCAAAAAAAGGAGATGCGCTTAAGCGGCAAGAGCGAAGCCCACGCGTGGCGAGCCGGTCGAGCCCCAGTCGAAGACCGTGTAGTACTTGCGCATGAACACATCGCCGAGGATCCACAGACCGTCGTCCGAGCCCACGAACGCGAACAGGCACGTCGAGCCGTCCTGGAACGTGTAGTCCTTCTGGGTCAGCGTGAACGTCTTGCCGCTGATCGTGAAGGTCACATCTGGGTACGTGGTGCCACAGTTGAGTACGTAGTCGCCGCTGGTGTACGCGGTGGCACCGACCGCCTTGGCGATCGACGCGACGGTTGCCGTTGGGCCGTAGATGAACGAGGTACCCGAGTCCACGATCGCCGTCTTGGTCGACGTGAACTTGGACGTCTTGACGCCGACCGAGTCCAGCTGCACGGTCCAGTAGGTGGCTTCCGTCACCGGCACGTAAGTCAAGGCGCCAGTGTAGCGGCTGGTGTCAACGCCGCCGAAGGTAAGCTCGCCGGCCGCGCCGTCAGTCTTGCCGAGGTAGAACGCGAAGACCGGGGAGTCGAGCGCGCCGTTCTTCACGAGCTGGCCGAATGGCGTTGGGATGTTGTTCTCACTGATGGAGTCGAATCCCAGACCGAGGATACCGTCGAACTTGCCGCTCGAGTAGAGCGAGCCGAGGCCGCTGGTGACCGTGATCTCGGCGAACGCCTGGTTTGCAAGCTTCAACGAGCCGATAGCGACGGTGTCCTTGGACACAGTGCCCGACACTGGACCGCTGCCGTACTGGATCGCAAAAGTCGAACCATCAGCCTTGTACGTCGACGACTTGGTGTGGTCGTACACGGCGTGCGTGCCGAACTTCTTGCTCGGCACCCAGAGGTTGCTCGAGCCGGTGTCGAAGATGACGGTGAAGGTCTGTGCTGGCGTGCCGATCGACACCGAGCCGTAGTACTGCACGTTGGCGTAGTCCTTGATGACCACCGAGGAGACCGCCTCCTGGTTGTACGTCGTGTTGGCGGCGTTCGTGAAGGCGTTGACGACCGCGTTCTCGATGAACGTGGCGTCGTCAATCTTCTGGATTGGCACGCGCAGGATGTCAGCGGTGGCCGACTGGGAGATGAAGGCCAGGGCAGCGGCGGCGATGTAGAAGATTGGGCGGAGCATCGTGGACGGAGCTTGGTGGTGGGGGTAGGCGGGGTGGTGGCAGGCACTCGAGGGCTTGAAGCTCAATTGAGAAGTGAGTGTGCTATTGGTGCGAGAAGGTGGGTCCTTCCTAACCTCTCACGCTCACCTCTGTGCTCCTTCTCACACTGAGTTCCTAGAAGCACACAGGGACTGGGAAGGAGCCGATGAGAGCTCTGTCTACACACTCATCACCTGTGTTTCCAGTCCCAACACCACACACACACACATACATACCTTGCTCGTCTCTGCAACTCACTCGTGAGAACAGGAGGAGCACCCGATCTGATAACCGGACTGGCTCAGTAGATCCAAGAGCGTGTCAAGGCATCTCGTTTGGATGACTCGAAGGATTCCTGACGCAATCTTCAACGAACTTACCCGCTGAGCCGCGACGCAAGTCTCTCTTTGTTTCAATGTTTGGTACTGTAAAGCCGACGTCCATGGATACTTTCGTCGAGTCGAGTCCGATTACAACCCACTGAAACCGCACTCCAGCAACTCGGCGCAAACAGCAGCATTGATTTGTGTCGTGTACAATACTAGGATATACTGAGCCAGAGAGAGGACAGTTTTTCTCGCTGTGAATTCGCGTTCGTTGTCAGTATTAATTCGCTGGTGATTGAGTGATTAGCGCAGAACATACGCTTTGCTTTCTCAACTTCAGCTACACTGTACGGATCACCAGCGGATGAGTGTGTGTGAGAGAGAGAGAGAAAGAGAGAAAGAGGGCTGCATCCATTCAGTCAGTGCTTTGCCGATCTGCCACGCGCATCCTTTTGTTGGTGCATGTCCAGGATTGCGTGCTGGGAGTCGCGCGGTGAAGCTTCTTCGTTTGCGTTCCACGTCCATCCTGGGTGCGAGAGGAGGATGCAAAACTCAGACGATCCAGCGATCATATGCGTCCGGCACAGGTGACGCTCTTCTCGCAAGGGCGAATCGTCTCAGCCAGTTGCAAAGCGTCACTTCCTTGTTGTTGTGTGCGATTGAATGCTGGCTCTGTTTGTCCAAATGGAGACCTTTCTATGCACCACCCAACGACAAAATAATCAGATCACCGAATTGACTGGACCGTCTCTGCGCCATTGGTCCTCTCATCAGCTGGTGCAGTGACGGTGACAGCTTTCTGGCTCTTTTCTGTCGACGAACCTTGACCTGTTGTTGACAGAATGAGTGTGAGCCGGGGCTAGCATTCCAGAGTCGTTATTGTGTACTGTGCGCTTCTGGTTAAGTTCATGCCAAGTTGAAGCGAGTGAGTTGAGAACACCGCGGCAAGAATCACTGAAGTGGTTCAAAATTTGTTGATACTGTCGAGCACGAAGCTGTTATGAAAACTAAAGCTGAGTCGAAGGGTGTCTTGTCAAGCACTTGGCTTCAGCAGCCAACAATC
>JALBYZ010000531.1:0-23910 GCA_038050575.1 Globisporangium mamillatum
CCTCAAGGTGATCTCGGCGTGGGCGTACGCTGTCATAACCGCAGCTTCATTGATACTTGAGGTCTCAGTGAAGCTCGGCGAGGATAAAGCGGTGGCGTCGACGAGCTCGCGCACAAACTCTTCGAAGTGTCGAAAGTTGTTTGCAATCGTTTCAGAAGAAGCGTCGTCATATGTCGTCTCTAACCCCAAGTGCTCGCAGACGCTAGAGTGTTGTCATCTAAAACTTTGAATACTCGTTCTGGCGAAGTCGCGGTCAATACGAGCGAGCACCGGCTGCCTGGGGCGGTTCATGATGCGCTTCTGCACATGGTGCTTGAGAATGAACTGTCACTGGGTCGTCGACCCCACCAGCAATGATCAACTCGACAGACAAGCTGCGATGACTGGCAACCAACACGGATTCGATTTTCGCTGACGGGCGCGGAACTGATTTGACAACACGACATCACACTCTATCCACACGTCTCTGGGCTTGACAAACGTTTGATCATCCACACACCCGATGGCTTGCTTGGCGGGGTTGCGTACCGGTATTACCTCCCTCACGCTCGACTCGCGATCTGCTTATCGAACTAACGTACTGGAATGCTGATGATCAGAAAGCGCTCGTGATTCTGTGGCGTAGCGCGCTCGGCAACGCCTCACTGACAGATATCAACCGAGACTTTCCGCGTCTGCAAAGCTGCAAACCCCGCGGCGTCGCTGGTTGCAGAGCTTTGAGTTCGTTCTGGGTCTTTCAGCGGCTCTGCGGAGATCAACGACAGGTGTGGTATCAAGACGCACTGAGCAGCTCGACGGAGGAACAGCAATGGGGCTGGACACTTGGGTGACGACACCAAGCCCCAGGAGTTCGTGCGCAAAGCGAATGCGACTTGTTCTTCAACAGGGATTCACGGGGTTGTACGCTGATGCGCAGTGCGGGCTTTTATGCTCCTTCTCCCGTAGATGTCGGGGGTCTTGATCGAGCGAGTGTCGCTCGTCATTGTCGCCAGCTGACTCCACTTTGAAGTCGTTTGTGCGCATGTCTGTTCCTCACGCTGTTGCCAGGATTGAGTAAGCCTTTCATACGGTTAGAAAGTCAGCACGAGCGGGACGCACGACGCAGTGGCTGCTCAGTGACGCTCTGTCTTGCCAATACTACCAATCAGCTGCCAAGGCTGCTTCAAACGGCCGCATATCACGCTCCCCAGCGAGTGTCGACCCAGTAGATGACGCGTGCGCCACGACCGGCTTAAACCTACGGCAGAGACGACCTTGCAGAAGCGCGCATGATGCGCAAGCAGCTCGTAGACGACTTCACCGCCAAGAGCGGGTCATCTGCGGACGCGATCAGCAAGTACAGGATTGCCGCCAGTTCTTGGTCCCTTCCCTCACACCCACTCGTTTTCACCAATGAGCTATTGCTGCTGCTGTTGCTGTCGATAACTTCAGCGCTTGATGGGCCATTGGTCGATAGCGTCGCTGGTATTCATGTAGTTCTTCAGCATTTCACTTGAATGAGGGGATTATTGTTAAGACTTTTCTCAATTAGCAATTGCCATTTTATAATTTCAAAATGCGATCGAGCATATCCAGTTTTGCTCCTAACTTCTGCGCATGAAACATATTCCATCACTGAAAACCAAGTGGATAATTCTCATCTGACCCATCTGATTCAATCTGAGTATGATCACGAAAAGACATGACTCAGATGGCACAGAGCGAGAACAACAGTACTGCAAAACAGACGGTCTCAGATTTGATTTGTTTGAAGCCAAACCAGGTCAAAACGATTTCATGCCGCCAATTTCGACAGGCTTCTTCCAGCCTGTGGTTGGACATCTTCGTCTGCGGGGAGCGTGTAGTATTGTGATTGGGAGCGCGTGTCACTGGATACCGTGACGAGTTCGCTGCCCTCCGAAGCCACTCTCTCGGACAAGTAATTGTCATCGAAATTGCTCGCGTCTGCTATGCTGGTCATGTACGTGACTTCGTGCGCCAAGTGGTTCTTCGAGCAGGAAGCTGGCACCGCACTCGATCAAATGATGAAGTCGCAAGTGTTTGAAGACTGCGCTACCCGCTGGACAGCTACTATTATCTCCCAGGTTCAAGAACTCTACACATCGGGTCAAGGTTTTTCGTCATCAACGTTTCTTCCATCTACTCCAGCGCCGCGATTATCCGACGAACACAAGTGGATCTACTCGGAGCCCGGCGGATGCATGTGGCGGTCAGTCGTTTGGAGACAGTATCGGCTCTGTGAACTCGGCAGGCTCAAATAAAGTCGTCCGTATTCGATGTTACGTCTGACCAGCAGCAAGATCGCGTGCTAGCGCACACTCCAGGTCCCCCTCTCCTCTACCAGCGCGCGAGAACCAGGACTGTCATTGTAGACTGGAGTAGTGAACGATAGCGAGAGCTTTGAACTTGTAACCACGACTCAACAGAAGGGCGTAGTACCAGATATTATGCAATGATGAAGGCAGGCAGGTTGGGGTTGTTGCCTTCATCTGAGCTTGGGTCAAATTCATATTTCACAACGCATGCCACTTTGTTTTACAAGATCGAGATCTCATCGAACAGTCTCCACACACACTGTACCCCACTCTCTTGACTGCAACGCAGATACGTGTACCTCACTTCAGAGCTCATCGGCACTCAAAGTCCCGGTTCTCGAACAAAATGCCCTTCTGGGTGCACTTTCGAGGGGCAAAGACGCCTCGTGGATCTATCATTTTTTGTCCAGTTGGAGGTGGTATGAGTTTCGAGCTGATTCTGTCCATCAACCATCGTGTTCGACTCCCGACACTGCAGCCGATTGAGTCTTCGCTTGAATCTAATGTAGGCGACAATCTGTCCTATAGTAGGATATAACCTTCCATTTCTGAGCACTCGAACGACTCAGAATAATGAATGAGCTGGAGTCAGATCTGCGATTCGTTGGTGCCATGTGTGTATTGAATTTTTTCAGCACACGAAAGCGTCGTCGCTGCTCATAAATCCGGAGCACGTTTCGCTCGCCAACACTCGGAGAAGAGAGAGAGAGTGAGAAAGAGAGAGGACGATGCCGAGCGGCTGTGATACTCTGGTCGTACTGAGACCGCGCACTCTTTGGAACTCGGTTGGCTCCTTATCCGATAGAGCTGTACTATTGTATTCTGCAGAGTGTGCGACTATAAATGAGAAGCGTTCGCCGCTGATTTGAATTGTTTGGCTGGCATATTGCTGCAGACTTGAACTACCAGCTTGTCTCAAATGAATTGGCAGCGAAGATGCTGTTGATGGAGTCGCTAATGGCACACACACACCTTCATGGACTACTCTGCGCGACCAATCCTCGCTCTAGAGTTCTCCACTCTCACATGTCATCTGGGTGGAAAGTATTATATGTGCCGACAATACGCAACCAATGTTATTTACTGTCTATTGGACACCCGCATACTTGATGGCGACTCGCGACTGCTATTGTTGCAAATGCCGGCACGAACAAGAAAACGTGCATGCATGCCTTGCGTGGCCACTCCTGCGATCTCTTGTGAGACCTGCCCGTGGTTACCATCATCTTGCTTTGGGGGCGCACGCTATTAATGGCTGCAGACACAGGTAGCACCGCCAAACTCGAGCCATCTCTCGAAGCGCAGGTGGTTGCTCTTATATCGTTTCGATTGCTCAGTGAGGTGAGTGTTCATCTCGCTCTCCTGTCAAGTGCACTCATTTAACGCTTTGCCACCATACGAACCCACAATTGTGTCAGCGTCCACTTTGTTGGTGGCACTATTAGTAGGTAAACGAGGGGTGGGATAGGATCGGACAACCTTAACAAGATCCCTTGAGGGTGTACAAAGTCGGTGTGGTTTGCTATACTGGTGATGATTTCTTAATTGCACTTCAATGCTTATGATAGTGCTTGGTAATTTCGAAGACTGACTGATTCCTCAGTGTGGGATTCGCGCGCTGGTTTGTTTTGCAAGTTCAGGAGATACAGCAAAAGGAAACGTTGGATCCAACTCCTTCAGATTGAGAATTGCTGCAGTTGATGTACACTAAGATGAAACGAAGACCCGCGGAGTCAATGCACCCTGTTAGTGCAGGCCAGTTTGCTAGTTTGTGGTTCTTCAAAGAGCGAGATGGTGTCAACACTCGCGAAGCTGCCAGGGACAATTACAGGATATTTGCTTCCATTACGGACGTCAAACGCAGGTTGTGCGGTCATTGCATCATAGCTCAACCACTCGTCCACCTATATATATGTCGTCGCATGCGGTCGTGGTGATCTTCTATGCGAGGTGTACCCACATCTTGTGTCGAAGCCTTGGGCAACTGGTCACCACCAGGTTTGTAGCCATCCCATTCCATGAACAGGTCACTAGGATGGAGGGAGGAAGAGATGAATCTGTCGTGGAAAATACTCTATCTTGATGTGTGTGTGGGATATTAAAATTACTTCAAGAAGCACGTGAAATGCAAAGTGGCCAGCTTGAACTTATCAATGAATTATTCGAGAGAAGCTCTCCCATCAAGTTCAAGGTCGATTGGTGACGCGAAGGCTTTGCTGTTTCAGCCTATCTCTCTCTCTCTCTCTCTCTCTCTCTCTCTCTCTCTCTCTCTTGCGTTCTCTCTTGCGTTTTCTCTTTCGCTCTCTCTACAGTAAACTGTTTTCTTTATGACTTCGCACGGCACTGGCAACTTCAACGTGACTCCCCAACCATTTCACTCATCCAAACAAGATTGTTTACAAGTCCCAACAAACGGCAGAGCAGAGCGGAAGCCCTGAGATCTCACTTCAATGCCAAGCAAGTCATAGAATCAGCAGCAGCAGCAGCACACGAGGCAGTGGCCACATGTATCCAGAAACCCTTGGGTCTCGACTAATTCGCTACCGCTCCAAGCAACCAGACTGAACAGATCTCTGGTCATTTTCACGCATCACCAGGATGGGGGAAACGGATGCTGTGTGTTGATTGTGAATGCGCAAACAACAAATCCCGCTTCTCTGGAGAGCTTATGGACGCGCTTTCGTCGCTGAAGAAAATCGTGGAGAACAAACCCATTCGACGACGCTTGATTGAGTGTGAGGGTGAATCCAGCGAACCGCACACATGATGAGATGAGAATATGACGACCGAGTGCGCTGTGTGTTGAGTGGTGGTAGTGTGATTTGAAAAGCACCACATGCATGCGCACGGAGGATTTGCTCTGCTACTGTCTTGGGGATCCAAACACTAACCGAACAAGCGCATTTCATCAGACAGTTTTAACCGGCTAACTGATCGACTTCAAATACACTCATCAGCCCTTGTTGCAACGAACGCCTAATGGTCTCTGCGCCTCAGCACATCTCTCTCTCTCCTCCTTCTCCTTCCTGCTTTAGTCGAACACCTGCACCACACACGCGCACGCTCTCAACCTCAAGCATTTCTTCCCGCCGCCATGCCAAGTAGTTCAATGCAATGCATTCATTCCACACAGACGCATGGCCCAGTAAACCAAGTCCAACCCAGTTGGCTAGTAACCGGGGAGCTCAGGTAGTCAAATTCCAGAAGCGAGCCCTAGACTTGGTAACCACAAAATAATTGGCGCACACCGAGTCAAGCCATTTGTTTCGCCTCGAGATTCAGTGGATACGCAGACCTGCTGTTGTTGCTGTATGGTTTCCTTACTTGAAACAACAGCGCCCTTGCCTGGGAATCTTGTTTATTGGACCGGCCCACCAGCTGGATCTCTTGATGACTGGACTTGGCGAAAGCTGAGCTGATCGATGATCCCTGGATCCTCTCGCGGCTTTGCAAGAGCAAGAAGAAGGAGAAAATGTGACAGGTCGAGCTGTCTGCACGCGCGCGCGGCAAAGAAAGTCAATGGGTGAGGTGGTGAGAGAGCCTGACATATCAGAGCTCTTGCCGGCAGACGACAGGGGGAAGACAAGACAAGCTGTTGAACCAGACGACCAGCCAGGTGGCGGCTGGCGAGTGGAGACTTGTCTCTTGACGGTGGAGACGACAGTCGCGCTCGCTCGCTTGTATGAATTCAGCAGACGGCTGGGGTCAGGTTGCTTTGCGGGTCATTCATTCATACATTCATTCACACAGCACAGCACATGGTACGCTTCCCTCTCAAAGCCCCAAGTGTATGTGCAATCATCACCTCTACCAGCCAGCGCACATGCATTTCCCATTTCGCTGCTGCGGAATGACGGTAAGAACGCTGGTTGGGAAAAGAGCCGCAAAGAAGAGCAGCAGCGTGTTCTCTGCGGTTGTGTTTTTGTGATCATGTCATCATCACCGGAGCGGAGGCGGTCTGGGTCAGGGTCTGGTCTCTTGTTCTCTCACGCCGCAACAAAACGAGAGGAGAGTCTTCGTCTCATCTCCACTCGCATTTGGACTCGCTCACTCGCTTTGATAGGAAAAGCGAGTTTCCTGTATTGTCGAGTCTGGTGAGGAATGGTTGTTTAGTGTTGGCAACCAGGGATGAGTGTTTGGTGCTTGCTGGGGTTTTGCTTGTGAGGGAATGCTGAGTGGATTGGATGGATTGAAAATGGTAGCACGTTTGGGTCTCTGGGAGCTGGAAGGAACCACCACGGCTCTGGATGTTGTAGTGTAGGCGTGCGGTTCTGGCGTCATGGGTAGTTTGTTCTTTTGTGTCATTAATAATAATAATTACTTGGTTCTGGTTGCTAGTTCCTATCGCTATGCTGTTGTAGGTGTTGTTGTTGCCTGCCTATCGTTCCTATTCCTAAATGGCGAGACTATTATTGCTATTGGCGTTGTGCATGTGGTCGAGGCGCTGCTTGAAGAGCACGGACCGAGGCAGTGGCGGCATCGCCATCGTCCTGTCTGGGCCGTGGACGCCACCAATTCGCTCTTGGTAGAGAGGCTGTGGTTGCTGTTGAGGCAGCCCGCCCTCAATGTCCGTGGCGATGATCCGCACGGCCGGGAACCGGTGCATGACCATCTCCACGACCTCGCGGGTCGCAAACACCGCGACGATCGTGATTTTGGCCTCGAGCGCGCCGTTGCGCAGCAGGCTCTCGATCACGAACGCCAACATGGGCGGCGACGTCACCGCCACATCGAGCAGCAACACGTTGTGGTTGAAGAGCGCGGACGAGAGCTGCGTGTCCAGGAGCTTGATCTTCACGTCTTGGTGCCACTGCGAGCGCTCGAACTGCACGTACCCGCGCGGACAGTTAGGCTCGACCGAGTGGAACACGTCTAGCAACGCGTGCTGATTCACCTGCTCCATCGTGATCGCGACGAGCGGACTCGGGCTGAGTCGGCTCTGCGACCCTGAGGACGCGGCGGCGTTGAGGGTCGGGATCATCACCAGCGCCTCTTCGATCAGCAGGAGCATGATCTGGTTCGAGCAACGGCGGAACTCCGGGGCCGTGATGTCCGGCTTGTCCAGGATCGACAGCAACACCGAGGCGGCACGTGAGTTCACGCGGTGCACGCGTCCGCTGGCGTCGTAGAGCATCTGCTGGTTCGCCGCGTCGCTCGGGATTACCGCGCCGGTTTGCGTGAACGGCGAGTAGATCGCCTTGACGCACGTGATGAGCTTCTCCGTGGCCTTGTTCGCGATGCCGCTCCCCGAGGTGTTGCGCGGCTTCTTCGGATGCTTCGTGAACGGGTTCTGGTTCACGCGCGATAGCACTTCGTCGCGGTGCTTAAACAGGTTGCAGATCGACGATCGGCTCACCTGGTACTCCTTGGCGAGCACCGACTGCTTCTCCCCCTTGTCGAGGCGCGCCAGGATCGCGCGGCGATCCATCTCTCGCAGGTACCTGGACTTCTTGGTTCCAGCGGATGATGCTGAGGACGCCGAGTCCGTGTGGCTACTCGAACTGGAGCTCTTGCTGGTCGGTGAGATGCCCATTTTCTGCTGCGTGCCAGTGGACACCGGGGACGGTCGCGGCAGGATCACCATGGCTTCGTCGTCGGAAGAGACCGGGTCACACCCACACGAGCACGGCGGTCTCTGCTGTTGTTGGTTCTGGCTCTGAATCTGAATCTGCTGCTGCTGGTGGGATGAGGAAGAAGTAGGTGAGCTCGAGGCTGAGCTACTAGCTCTTCGGGCGTAGAACGTCTGGCGGCGGATCGGGAACGGTGCGTCGGACGTCGAGTCCACTGAGGACGTCGCGGACGCTGGGCTCCAGCTGTTCTGCTGGCCAGAGGGCGACGCTGGCGGGTAGTACTGCCCTTGCTGGTACTGGCTGGAGGCCTGAGCATACGGCATGCCTTGTTGGTGAGGAGGAACCTGGGAACCCTGAGTTTGCTGAGGACTGTTGTTACTGTTGCTACTGTTGTACTCGAACGGTGCGCGCGGCTGCATGAGCACGGAGAGCGACGGGAGTCTGGTGGTCTGACGCCGCTGTTCCTGTTGCTGCTGCTGGTAGCGCTCGGCCGGGTCGTACTGGAACGTCATCATGACGTCGTCGTCGCTGGATGAGAGCAGATCCTGAATCCCCGTCATTCTCAAAAGAAATCTCAAGAGTGTTTACTGTGAGCTGGCGGCCGCAAATTGGGAACTGAGCTGGCAGAAACGAGGAGCGCAGGCGAATTGTGGATCGATCCGGTTGGCGAGAATATGATATCTCAAAAAACGCAAACCGCAACAACCAGTGGACGGACGACGCGCGTGCTGGGGCTAACGAAACGAAGTCTCGCTTCTGAGCGTGTGTGTCGAGTGTGTTGAGTGTTTGTGCCTCGGGATTGAGCTATTGGAGATTGGTGTATCTCTGCTGCGCTTCTGCTCGTTTGTTCGGTTGTGAGTGTTGTGTTGGCTGGTGACAAGGGCTGAGCTTGTCAGGCGAAGAGTTCCAAACTCAAGGCTCGCAGGATTAGGCTCGTGGGCCCTTTCTATGACGAAATAGCCGGGTCTAATCAGCGGTCGTCCTGCTCAAGAACCAGAGACCAGAGGCAGGCTTTGAGTGGGGCAAAGTGGCGTCAACAACCCTTGATGGCTTTCGATATTTTACACTGTGGGTTAGTGAGGTGGTAGATACCGGGCGAAATCAATGTGTCCAAGAAATGCTGTGATGTTGGTCGCGAGGATTTGTATGCAGAGTGTGCTGAAATGGGTACAACTGGGCGATTTTGATTGACCAGAAAATGGGGAAAGCGGGTTCTTTCGTGGCCCATGTGATCATTTGTAACTGGAATGCTCACAGCTTTTCTGGTGCACTTGGCTCATAGTTTGTTTTGCACCTGAAACGCGCTGTTGTACCTAGAAAGCCAAGACGCAAGCCTTTCTTGTTCAAGCCAACGCACCCACTGCGATAACTCTAGGTGTTACTTCGACACGCGAAGGTGGCGGCGTGGTGCCGCCGCTGGCAGCGGTGTCGTGGATTCGCCCACATGATATATGCGTGTCATACTGGGTACACTAGGTGAGGTGGGTGCCCCTGTGCATCAGCGAAAAAGGCAGAATTTGCAACAAAACATCGTTTTGTTGGAGGATTTGTAGGTATTCTGGATGTGTGAAGATGGAGATGTGTGCAACTTTTTCCATTCGTGATGACGCCTGTTGGCTGGTTTTAGAGCGCAAGGAGGATGAGCAGTACGATTTCTCCAACGAAATGCAACTTTTGGAGCGAGCGCATCCCAGTTAATTCATACATTCCTGAGTGGCATCTAGCCAAGACTGATGGTCATTCTTGGGTCAAACTTGAAAGCAGAGGCAGCGTTGAGTCTTTCTCGCTTGCTGCTGGACTCATCCGTGCGACTGGGAGTCTGTGGTTGTAAGGGGCGAAAGTCACTCAGCAGCCAGTCGAAGAAGTTTGGACTCCCACTTCATATTTCATACACAACACCGCAAACGTTCGCTCTCAATAGTAAGGGCGTGCGTACTGTAGTGATGAAAAGTGCTAAAATTCTTCAATGGAGAAGACGGACGGGTCATATTCATTTCCTGGTGTTCACCATTCTTTCAACCATCAATACACTGAGCGAGGGTCCATTTTGCCAAAAGAGGAGAACGGGATTCGCACTTAACGCGGAGATAGGAGAAAGATGCACCTGATTAGTATTTTGTGGGCGTGTGCATTCAAGCACTTTCTATCCTTTTCAACAGAGCCACAGTTCCCACGAATCTGATAGAGTGGCTTCCAGTTCGGGCTCCTCCGCAGGCAGGCAGTCAACACGCTGCTGGTGGTTGGAAAATCTGAGCAAGGAGACTCAGAATGACCTATTTGACCCAGTGCATCCGAAGGCGGCACTGGTGGGTTAAGAAAGCAACTAGTTGATCTGTCTTTCCAGATATGGGTGCAATGGATTGATCTGCATTGGTTGGCTGGCTGGCACGTGTGCGTTCGTTAGTACCTGCGAGACTCTATGCGTACACGCAGCCAGATGCAACCGGCGCCTCATCAGCTCAGCTTCCAAGGTGAAGTTGGTCTGCCTTGTCTCATCTCGCTCGCGTTTCTTGACGAGTCAAGGAGCAGCGAGGGCTGCCTGGTGTGTGACCAGCGCCCGGAGGAGGTTCACAGGCGTGAGCTCTTTTAACTGGCCTGGAGACCTGGATGTTGGACGTGTTGTGCTGGTGCGAGTCCTGTAATTGCAATGACAATGGCAATGCGACCACACCATCCAATCAAACGATTAGACTGGAGGGGTGCGGCTCTGTTCACTGCGACATTGTTGCCATTGCCATTCCATTGCTCTGGTTGATGATTTCCACAAGAGACAGACCGACAGACAAACCAGCCGCGCCACCGCCGTGTCGGGCCCAAGAGAAACGGACGAAAAGAGACAAGGCTGACGGCAGCAGAGAGCATGCAACAAAACAAAGCCGCAGCAGCAACGAATAAGATCGCCTGACATTTCGTAGGTTGCCCTGATGGAAATGTCGGCAAAACTGGCAGCAGCGTGCACGTGTACGTACGTTCATTGCGTTTTGTACGTGCGTACAATCACCAGGGCTGAAGACCGGAATGCAAGTCCCTCGTGCAGGAATTTTAACTTGAAGTTGCACCCCTCCGACGACAACAGGCGGGCGGTGCGCTTTGCGCCAGTCATTTCCCTCATTATTGACTGAAAAGATACCGCGAGCAAACTCGCCATTGGAATGGACTGACATGACGCCACGCGATCCTGCGATGTATGGGCGAACTTCGCCAGCGCCACGCGCGCCACTTGCTTCAGAAAAAAATATGATGGATGTAGAGAAACGCGAATCTGAAGTAGGACAGACGGACGGACGCCATGACAAACTGACTTGTTGTGCTGCCTGATAGGCACGCCCGTACATTTTCTCAAGGATGGAAGCACGCGTGCGCTTGTGGCTGTTTACTGCTGTTGTCTGAATCTCGTGGGCGGTGCATTTTTGCCTGGAAAGTATCTTTGGGCTGGTGAATGCGATCTCATCGGAAGTCTCTCATATTTGGAAGTCTCTCATACACAAAGCGATGCGTCAGGACCCCTTATAGGAAGACAGGCGATGCGCTGGCAAATTTTGTGCAGCGATCAGTGGCAAGCTCACCTCCACCCATTGCTGTGAGTGATATCTGCTAGCCCTCGTCCCAGCCGGTGTATTCCATCCGTTTGATTGCTCGAGCTGGTTAAGAAGCGTACGGAACGATCGAGAGAGCAAAGGTAAGCTAAGGGTTTCAAATGTCGATTGTGATGTGGGCTTTCGAGATGCAAACGCACAAGCTGAATGAAGAAGACCTGGAGCTGAAAGCGAATTCGAATCTTGATGATCCCGTCGGAGTGGGACCTCTGGGCTCTTTGCCCCAGGCTTTGGCCTGGAGGTGGCCTAACAAACGAAGGTGTTGTGTGCGTGTGCGCTCTTGGCAAAGGCACATCACATCCCCCCTCTCCGAAAAAAGGAGGTGAAATCTCTCAAGTCGAGTGGCTGGAGGCGTGAGGCGAGCAGACAGGTGTTAGGTCGTGCCGGTCCCTCGATACGTGGGTGGGACCTGCTCGTTTACACTTGAACTTGATTGAGGCTGTTTCCACGCAGTAGGCAGTTTATTTACATTTAATTCAATGAAAGGGGTGTTTTCCCAACTGACCTCAAAAAGCATATTCCAAGCAAGTGCTGCACATTGAATGCGACCATCGCGTAAATAGTACTACAATAGGACCCACTTTTTCAGGATAAGAACTCCATGCGACAGACCGGGAGCAAAGAGTCCAGCTGGTCAAAGTCGACGAGCGACAGCTAGCAAAGAAAGAGCAGGCGCAATGCGCGAGGCATTTGATCAATCGAATCGCTCTTGACCTTTTGGCTCAGTACGAACGACTGGGGATTCGAACCAGAATCTGGCTCAACAAGTCCTCAAAGTCAACGTACACCTTCTGCCTGTGTAGGTTTGCCAATGGGAGTGGTGGATGGATGCGATGCGTGTAAGTTGGTCTCGTTTTGATTGATTGACCGAGGTCCTCACACTCATCCACTCTGGATGAGTGTTTTTGTATTTTCCTGTTGCAACATGGGAGGAGGAGATCTTTCAGGGCGGAGCTGCAAGTCGCCTGCGTACCGTACCGTATAGTTCAGTCATGCGAGGCGCAGGCTCGTCTCGCCAGTGCGGGCCTCTCTGTTGGTTCAATGGCGCTTCAGAAAGTGAGTCACATGGCAATCTTCCGTCTGGAGAGGATGACGGAAGAGTCCTCTATAATAAATAGAGAGGGGGTTCATGAAGAAACGGAGCCGCAATTTACAGAGAGGATGGCGCTGACTGCCGGCTTTGGCACTTCGTACTGCTAATCTCCATGAAGCTTCAGAACCTCAAGTTCACGCAGAGCTGAAGATTGGACGAGCGGGGGTCCCTGTTTTGCGATAACACACACATCATCATCCAGCGAGCAACGCCACGACCAAGGAGATTCTGGTGCTTGATTCGCCTTTTATAGTGCATATTTCGGGTTGCGTAGTGATTATTCCACACTATAAATGGAATATAGTACGCTTTCTTCCTTGTCATATGGTTAGAAGAAAGGCTTTGACGAACTTAAACAGGCATGCAAGCGGAAAAATGATGTGCCATCATCGATGTGAGCCCACCAACCTCCCATTAACCGTACCTCCACGCATTTGTTTGGTGATGCTGGTTCTTCGCCCGTCACACGTCGCCACGCTTTGCTTGTCCATGGCGCATGCGTGGCGTTTGTCCAGTGCATATGAGAAGTGCACTATCGGATAGATAGGTATGGTGGCTGACTGCCTTCCCAGCCTTCCTATCTTCCGTTCATCCGGGTGGCTGTGTCCTTCTTACGTATCGCTCTCTTGGTGTCTATCTCTCAATGGAGAAGATGCAATATAGATTCCAACCTCACTTGATTTTTTTTCTTATTGTTTTGCAGGAGGCAAACATTCTCATTGTTTATTATCATACATAATCCCTATGCCGCTGGCTCTTTGCGTCAAATCTGCATAGAGATCCCTCGCTCGTGTCTTCATTGTTCAGAAATGACAGCTTCTCTTTTATCAAGTCGACCAGCAGCCTCATCTAATCTCCTAATCTCCTAATGGCCTTCCTACAGATTTTCTACTCACGACCGGCGATCCCAGATTCACTCGCTCGCCCACTCCATGTTCCATTTGCGCTGGGAATCCCTTCCTTGCGTGAGCGAGCGAGCGAGCCTGCCGCTCGTCGTCGTGTCCAAATTCGAATTCGACTGCTTCTTCAGATTTGGGTGGGCGAATTTCAGGGTCATCGATACCTCATAAGAGGCTGCAAAGCGCATCAAGCAACTTCCCGTTTTAATAACTTAAGATACCAATCCGAAATGTAGCAAACGCCAGCCAGTCATTATTGTCCAGTCGTGCGTGCTCCTCAGGTACCTTTATACTCTTACAAAAAGGTTATGAAGCCTGCGGGATGTTCCGCATTTGCGCATGCAAATCGAATCCGGTCTTTTGCCACGCCAGTCACAACGTCAGGATGATATGCGTCAAGATTCGATTTTCTTTCTTTCTTGCAGGTTGAAATCGCGGCGTGCGCTGTGGAATCCTCTCGGGCGGGTGATTGGACGAGTTGCGAGAGCGTGGTGGATGGTGCTTCGTCTTTAACACCAAGTGACAGACCCACACGCTGGCAGGCAGCCAGGCAAGGACCAACCAACAGCCCAGCTGGGCGCGACGTACCTACTCTCTCGCTCGCTCGCTTGTCTCTTAGTCTCGCTCTCTCTCTCTCTTGCTCGCTCTGTTTGGCTGTCTGTCCAGCTTCAGCTTTGGACCTGGTGGCTGACCCAACACAAGAAGCTACGGTACATGTAGCACGCCAGCGCAGCTCAGCTCAGCCTCAGTCGCTCTCACTGTCACATTTGAATTTGCGCCGGCACCAGCAAGAGCTCTCCTTTCGTCCCAAGTCCTCCCTCTTTCTTATTCACAAAGATGACCAAGCTGCCGTCGCTCTCCGTGCTGCTCGCGCCTCAGGGTCACTTTAGCTTCCAGACTGCGCCATGCAACAACAGCTACGCGGCGCCGCAACACCGGCCGGAGGTGTTGCTGCCGCTCCACTACTACGCCCACCCAGAGCACCAGCAGCAGCAGCCACAGCACTACCAGCAGCAGCAGCCACAGCACTACCAGCAGCAGCCTTCGTACAAGTATGCGAGCGCTCCAGGGTCGCCATCGAGCCCTAGCTGCTGGGAGCCGACGCTCTCGCGCACGAGCTGTCAGCCGCCATCGCCTCCTCCGTACTACTACAACAGCCAGTACCAGCAGCAACAGCCAGCAGTCATGGCGTACCACTCGGAGTACTTCTCGTCGTCCAGTGAGGACGAATCAAGCGTCCAGTCGGTGTCCTCTGCTTCAGCGAACGGCGTCCTCCAGGCGTCCTCCTCCGCCGCCACCAAGGCGACTTCATCCTCGTCCGTGCGACCAAAGAAGACGTCCCGATACCTGCGCGAGATGGACCGCCGCGCGATCATCAAGCGCCTGGACGACGGCGAGAAGCAGTGCGCGCTCGCCAAGGAGTTCAACGTGAGCCGCTCGTCGATCTGCAACCTGTTCAAGCACCGCGAGGAAGTGCTGCTGCGCGCGCACCACCAGAGCCCGTTCTCCAAGCACCCCAAGAAGAAGTGCAACAAGCGCCGCCAAAACCAGATGCTGCACCAGCACAGCCTTCACCACGCCGGCATGGTGCCAACCCACTCCACATCAGGAATGCGAGTGTAGATCAATAGTTTGGTAGAATGGCATAGGCACAACTTAGAAAATATTTAAAAGGGAAATGAGCACACGAATTTTGATGAAAGAACGAAATTGGTTGGAATGTGGCCAGAACACCCGCGGTCGCCCTGCCGTGCGGCAAGCGATCTTGAGCCAACGGTGCCAAGCCAACGAGCGAATCAGTGAGGTGATAACAGCGGAGGCAGTGTCAGAACCGAAGCGCAGACACTATCGTGTGCATGAAGGGGTGAGATCAATGAGATCGAATGAGCCGAGATCGAAGTCAGGAGTCTATACAATTTGATGAACTCTAGCTGGTTGACAGTTTGAGAGGCCGCTGTAGCATGTGCGAGTGTAGATTTTCTACATGCGCGAGAGGGGAGGGGAGGTGGGCGTCATCAAGAACAAAAATGGGGGGAGGTTGGGTCTTCTTGTGAATTTGTTCTCTATAAAAAAATTGTTGGAATGAATAAAATGGATGATATCTTGGCCGCTTGGCATGGCAGTGTTTATGTGTGTCGAGTGCTCTGCCTGAGAAGTGCTCTTTCCAACGAGCTCGAACAAACCTTGACTTTTCTCTCTTCTTTTTCTTCCTCTTCGACTCTTTCTCTCTCTCTCTCTCTCACACACACACACACACTCTGTTTGGTCGCTTGGCAACTGTTCTCCACACACACACGAAAGCTTTGAGTGAGGAGCGGGCAAAAAACAAAAACAAACACTCTCGAGAAGCAGCAGCGCGCAATAGCTTGCGTTTCGCTGCTACTTTTCAAGGTTCTTGCGCGCTCCCAAGTTCGCCGAAAGTCTCTCGTGAATCATGAAAGAATAGAGCCACTATTGCAGCCAAACCAAGGCACTTCCTTCCCTCAAACCGCGCCACCGCAAACCAGAACTGGACAGACCGCATGGAGTCAGTGCCCAGCCACGTGTAGCTCCTGCTCGTCGTTGCGTCCAATCTTCCAATCAGTCGCTCCGCGCTTTGTCCGAGTTGGTTGGTTGTTGCCAGGAGCACGGTTCCATGGTTCTGGAGTTGAATCTTTCTCTTTTGCCTTGAGGTGAAGAAGCTTAAGCTCTCAAGTTGGTTCTAGACCTCGTAAATGACGATTCGTTTACGCTGGAGACGAAGTCGTACTCGAAATCGCGACTGTCGTGCTCGACGCAGTCACTGAGCTGCTGCTGCTTTGTGCGGCAGTCTGCACATGGCTTGCGAGCAGCTTTCGAATCCCTTCTTCGTCGTCTTCTCGAAGTACCACGCTATGGCCACTGGTCGCTGTCGCGTTGCTACCGGTGATTTCATCGACAGACTCCTTCTTCTCGGGCCGCACGAGCATGAAGCTCTCGCTCTCGTTTTCCACGTACGCCGGCACGCGTGCGCGCAGCGTCGCGTCGATCAACCGGTTGTTGTCGCGAATGCGCACCGAGACGTACTGGCGCGTGACGCTCGCGACCTGGTGCGTGATCGTGCTCACGTACTGCTGCAGCAACTCCTCAGCGGATCCCGTGTCGCGCACAAGCTTCTCGACCAGCTGCTTCATGCCCTTGGCGTTCTTCGCCAGGTCGCGGCCTTCTTGGCGCGTGGTCTTCACCCACGTCTCCATCAGCGCCAGGTTCTCCCGCAGCTCGGCAATGTCGGTCTTGTACTCGCTCTGGAAGTGCTTGAACTGCATCTGGAGCTGCTGGACTGTTCGCATGAACGCATCTGCCGAGAAGCCTCCGCCAGCTCCTGCTGCTGCGCCATTGCTATTCATTTGTTGAGTTCCAGCCGCTGGAGACGCTGCTGCATTACCCTTGTTGTTCTTTGCTCTCGAGCCTCCACTGCTGCTTGTAGGACTCACAGTACTGCTGCTGGTGGTCTCTGCACTGTTATTCAGCGACGACTGCTGACCACCACTCTCTGTCGACACTTTGCTCCACTTGAGCAGGTCACCTCGCCATTTCTCCTCCACCTCGGCGATCTTGTTCTGGATCACGCGGATCTGCGCCGCGACTGACGACGACGTGTCGTGCCACGAGCCAAACTCGCCCTCGAGCTGCTGGAGCCACTCCTCCTGCTCGCCAAAGCGCGTCTGGATGCGGCTCTCTAGCCCCACGCGCTGCTTGCTTTCCTGCACCAGACGCTCTTCAAAGTACGTGCTGAGCTTCGTGAGCGAGGCTTCGTGCTCTTCTGCGAGTGCACCGAGCACGGTCTCGTAGGATAACGAGGCAGGAGATGACGATGATGAGGAGGACGAGGACGACACGGATACGGCAGCAGCGATATCGCTGAGTTGCGCCTGGAGCTCGTCCTTTGTGATCTTCTCCACGACTTCTTCCAGCTGCTCCTTCACGCTCTCCACACACTTGGACTCCAGCTCCGTCGTTGCTATAAAGGGTATATACAACACGGTTGTAAGTCCTCACCATCTTCTTCCAAACAGCACAAACACAATACACTAAACCAGCCATAAACCAAACTGTTGACTCACCTGAGACCACCTTCATGTCGATCTCTTCGCGCAGCGTCTGCACGAGTGTCTTCACCTGGCTGTTCTTGCCGTGTTTGCCCACTGGCACGCCCAGTACCTTGGATATCTGCGCCAACTGCGACTGGAACGCGCTCTGGCGACCCTCCAATGTCGACACGCGGTCGCTCATGGCGCTGCCAACGCCTGTAGGCAGCTGTGACGACGAGGACGACGGCGACAATTGCTGCTGTCCGCCTGGAGGCAACGGCGGCTGCTGCGGGATCGCCTGCATACCCGCTATTGGTGGCATTTGCGGTGGTCCCATCGACATGGACATGGACATGGAGCCCATTGAGGACCCAGGGAGCGGAGGCGGCTGCTGCTGCTGCTGGACGATGCTGCTGTTCACACTGGTGTTCCCCATGCCACTCTTCAGGAGCGACGCCACTTGGACCTGCAGCGTCTGCAGCTGATGCTCCAGCTCGTTCACGCGGACCTTGAGCGGCTCGCAGTTGCAGGAAGACAACGCTCCACTGGCCACTCCGCCTAGTCCAGGCGGCTGCGGTTTATGTGTCTGGCTCTGCTGCTGCTGTAGCTGAAGCTGCTGCTGCGCCTCAAACTGCGTGAGAATAAAATCCTGAAGTGCGTTGGCAAACTCCCGTGACTTGGACTCGACCTGGACGCTCGCGTGGTCGTTCCCCGTCATTATCGAACCATTCACCAGACTGCCGCTGCTGTTGTAATACTGCTGCTGGCTGTACTGCGCGCCAGTGCTCGTGCTGTAGCCCACGCGTTGCTGCTGATGGGACAAGCTGCTGCTCTGTGCTGAGGCTGAGGCAGGTACAAACGGCAGTGTCGTGGCCGGATTGCCCAGACTCGGCGATCCTCCTGTATGGCGTCGCAGCGGGTCGTCGAACGCAGCGGAATGCGCCGAGAGCGACGACGACGACGACGTGGTGCGGAACGCTGGCTGCAGGTACGAGAGGTAGGGCGGTAGCGCCTCCTCTTCTCGCTCCTCCTCCTCCGGCGCCATGCGGCTCCAGAGGAAGCGCGACGCCGCGTGCACGTTGCCCGAGCCGATCACGCCGTGGTTGTTGGTGGCGGCAGACGTGCTCTTGCTGTTGGTAGCGGTGGCGCTAGACGACGACGATGCGTCAAACTTCCACATGACATCGGCCGACGGACCTGACGACACAGAGCGCTGGTGAGAGGCGGTCGCGCCGCTGCTGCTGGGGGCGCTGGGGCTGCCGGCGGAAGCGGTCTCTTCGTGCGCGCGCCACATTCTCTTCCTCTTGGGACTCTATATGGGCGGCGGGTGTGACGAGTGAATGATAGGCTCGCGCGGGAATAAGAGAGGAGAGGGGAGAGAGTGGAGAACTGTCGACGCGAGAATTATACGATCGGAAATGGAAAAATAGGTACAGTATCCTGCAAAACGGTTTGATACAGTTAGGTTCTGGTATTGGAGAAGGTGTCAGCAAGTAAATAAATTGTGGAATGATAGCTCAAAATCGTATTGAACAGGGTATAAATTTTTAATATTATACTGTAATTAAATTATTAACAATATATCAGATCAGCCAAAAAATTAAAGAGGTTATTGATTTACAGGTTTAAGCTAGCAAATATTGGCAACTGGTCAAAACTCGGACGCTTTAGCTTGGAAGAGAGCCACTTCAATTCTGTCAGTGGACGAATATTCATCGAGGTCCGTCCAATATTCATGTCCAGGTTTTCTTTCCCCCTTCAAGCCTCGAGATCTGGATTGGTGGATCTTGTTCCCCTCACCTCACCATTCCGTCCTATAAATACGCCCGAGAGATGCCAAACAGATACCCTCCCGACCGCACTCGCGCTGCAATAACCAGAACAAGCAGATATCTAGAACTTGTGGACAAGAGCCGTCTGATGTGAAGGCGAAAGTTGCCAAGAAGATACGTCGTACGTCTTTCAATCACACCCTTCAGTATCGGATCCAACAAAATCGCTATAAAAATGGTGGTAAGAATGGGAAGGGGCGCGTCCTCCAAAGGATCCCCCGTCCGCACCCGCGATTCGTCGCTTGCTTTCGCATACTTTTGTTGGCTTCAGCCAGTTCCCAATCCGCGGACACGACACGCAAAAAGAGACTTACTTGGGTCTCATCGCATCGGATCGGATCGCATCTCAGCCACAACTCAAACCCAAGTCCCCGAGTCCAGCGTGACGCACATCATTACAACTACAACCACCCAAGTCAAACAGCGACCAAACTATGGGTTCCAAGCTCGAGGACTTCCAGCCGATGCTCCGGCTCACAAGTGCGGCGGTCGGCACCGCGCTCTTCGCGCTCTCCTGCGCGGGCTTCGACCACATTTCCAGGTCTACGTCGGTGACGTTCGAAGGCCAGACGAGCTTCGGCTGCATCTGCTTCCTCGGGGTCTGCTTCGGCGTGCTACTGACGCTCGCGGAGCTCAACTGGGGGCTTTTCTACTTCTTCTTTGGCTTCCTGCGCTATCGTGTCGGCCGCGCAATCATCTTTGCGATCGCGGGCATCATGATGGGGCTCATCGGCAAGAACCTGGACGACCAGTGCCGCTGCAAGACGTACGTGATCCTGATCTTCGAAGGCGCGGCGTGTGTCGGCATGGCAGCGCTGCACATCGTCGCAATCTTTGTCTTTGGCAACAACACGAAGCCCGTGATCCCGCCGAACACGGGCGCTGCTGGGATCGCGTACCAGCCGTCGATCGTGCCTCCAATGCCAAAGCAGGCGCCGCGGACGGCGGTGATGAACTCGGATATGGAATCCCTGCAGCCAATCGTGGACAGCCCGCCCGTGCCGAAGCCCATCCCGCGCGGCAGTGAGAACCCGAACCAGCCCGCATGGATGAACGCCTAGATGACGGATGGACGATAAGGAGGAGAGAGAGAATCAAAGTGAGAGAGACATTATAAATTGCAAGGAACCTTACCATTCACCGATCGAAAAGGACATATTCAGCGGAGTTCTTAAGGGGCCAAGCATATCAATGGCACCCTCCATCCTCAATGCAGCGGGCACCAAGCGAGCCAACCAACTACAATGGCGAAGTCGCTTCAGCGGACACCACGGCGAAATCGTCTCTCCGGAGCAGCGCCGTGCCGCACATACCAGACTTGAGCACACATCGCCGCACCATCGCGTTGTAGTAGATGTGGAACGAGTATGTCTTGCAGCCCTTGGTACTCGTGCACAGGATACAGCAATCTCCAGAGGCGAGCCCTGCGGGGGTCAGCACCTCCTTGATGTCGCAACCAGTGAAGTCGGTGCTTTCGGAGATCGCACCGCATTTCTCGTCGCCTGAGAGGGTCGGTGGTGGTGGTGTGGCAACTGCACGACTACTGTCGGGCACAACACCTACCTTACGCACGCTCCCAGTCTTGCTGCTCTTCAAGCAGCACGTCAGCCCCACGCGAGACCTTGGAGTAGCTGTCGATGTCGTTGCTAGCATAGTCGACGTCGGTCTCAAAGTCACTACAGCCGGCGGGCACAGCAAGACACTGGTAGTAGTCGGCGTTCCACGGCTGGCAGTACGAAGTAGCTGGTGGACAGCAGGGTGAGCCCTGAGCATTGCCACAGTAACCACCCACTGGCGTGGCACAGTCTTGTAGAGCGGACACTGGAGCTAGCAACGACGCAATCGCAATCGCGAGCACAGTAGATAGGCGGGTCTTCATCAACACTTTCAGCTGGTGTTACTCGGAACTTGCTACTGGGTCGGGAAATTGGCGAATGAGAGAGCTGTAAGAAGGGGCACCAACAGCTCGGTGCCAGAGTCTCTCAACCAGTCCGTCTGCGCTGACCACATGAGACTGACCGCCACCAATGCAGAGTGTGCACTACTGCATGGGAAGACGCTCCAGTTCGATTGGCGTGGACCTCCATTGCTCGCTCTGATATGGTCTCGTTGAGGTCTCTAATGTCTCACAAAACTTGAAGATGTGTACATTGCTTCATTTAGAACGTCTGAGTCGTGTGCTCTGTCTCGTATGGGCGGCAACACTTCGGAAATGAATGCGATGCCTTCGAGCCTCCAAACAGTTCCTTTTGATGATGATAACTGCTAGTGAATTGAGTGAGAATAGAAGCTCCTTGTATGCAAACAATTCCCTCCTCGTGAATTTTCCCTGCTTGTACAGATGAACAGACTTGAGCGGCATCATTGAGCTTTGCGTGTTGCTGTGTACTGCGTGTCCGCCAGTCAATGTGAAGATCCGCACGATTGTTTGAAATGGATTCAGTAAGTCGCGCTTGAAGAGCCTTCACGAATGTATTCGGCACCTGGTGGGCGGGGATTGCTAGAGCGACACCCCCTTTTACTATTGAGACACCCCTTTATTAGTGACCTGCCTGCTCAATTCATTTTCAACAATTTAATTTGGGATCAATTCTTTTCTGGATTGGTATTGCGCAACAAACAATCCATACATTCTGCAAATCACCAACAGAATCACTCGCAGCGATGTCAGCATCTCGTGCTGCCGCAAACAAAGAACATTCGATCCCAAACCGAAGCGAACACACAGCACGCAGCAAGAAAGTGAAAGCCAAGGAAATCCGCTTTCTGCAAGCAAGTTCCGCAAAAAAGGACACCGAAGGCAGCGGTCTTCATACATAGTAATGGGGAAAATTGTTCACTACCGATCGATGAAGAGCCTTCTCGTCCAGGAGGTCATCGAGTCCGACCGAGCAAGTGCTAGGTTCGGGGACCACCCGGATCTCCCTCCAACAAACCTAGTGGAACGATCGACTCACTCGGAAGAAATACCTCCATTCAACATTCCGGACGTCGCACCGGTGCAGTGGCCAGCAGGGGTTGAGCGTCTGAGCGCGACATACAACCCCAGTGGCGTTCAGTTTCCCGACGTCGGTGATCTTAGTCACTGCGACTGCTAGCATCAGTGTGCTTGCTTGCGCTGCGTGAATATGATGGCGAGCATTTTGTGTGGTGACGGCAACTGTGGTGCCTGCAACGGCTGCGAAATCCGCGCTATCGAGCACGATGGGCTCGAGCTTTTTCACGGAAGTTTTGGGTATCACCTCCGGGCAACCACGTTTATCAACTCTGGGAGCGTTGTCTACTCGTACCTCGGCCGATTGACGCTAGTAACGAGTAGGGCTGGCGAGCGGCAACGCGAATATGCACTGAAACTCTGAATCCGATCGAAGTAAGAGAAATTGGTGTTCATCGACGCTGAAGAGGCAGGTGGCCTCAGCCATTTTGCCAACCATCCCTGCACCTCCAAGTGCGTGTTAGTTGAACTACGCTGTCGAGATCAAATCGTGATGTTGCTCGTGACAATCACTCGCATAAACGCTGGTGAGAAATTTACTGTAGACTATGACAATGAGCATTGGTTATATTGTTAGTGCGGGTCCATCATATACAGAATACCTTGGCGTTGCGACTACTTAATGGCACAGTCACCATTCCCGATACTAAACACCCAAAAAACATAACACCCTTTCAAAAACGATAACAGCCACATAAGGAGAACCACTTTCAGTGAGTGGTGCAGAGAGAGCGCGTGAGAGAGCGCCTCTCGCCAAAATCAAACAGACGAGCGACGAGAGAGACAGCAGCCACCACACGAATGCCAGCAAAGACCACACACGTTCGGCTCTCGGCTGGGTAGAAGCTAGCGCTGTACAGTCACCGCAGCCACCACCCAGAGCTATCGCTGCGCTCGCTCGCCGCATGGGCAGGTTCGGCGTTCAAGCTGCGGAAAAATCCCTCGCCAGTGGCTGTGCTCATGCTGCTAAAGCATCCAGTCACTGAAGACGACGCCCACTTCAATCCTATCCGCAAAGCCAATCAGCCTGTCCACTGCCTGCCGCTCGAGGAGGGTCTCGTTCACTGCATCGAGCGCTGCGAGCAGCTAAAGATGCCCGTCATAACGTGGGCGACAACCCGTGCGAAGGCAGAAAAAGTCGGCGCGCGCTCGTGCGAGACGCCGAGCACTCTTTCAACACCAAGCTTCGGAGGATGGTGTTTTCGGATGGGTGGATCTAGAAGTTACAAGAACGACACGACCTGAAGCCACTGCGTATACATGGAGAAGCGGCACCAGCGCGCATCGTAGACGTCGAGGAGGGATGAGCAGCACAACAGCTAATCACAAGCAAATGCAGACACCGTGACATCTTTAACATGGACGAGTCTGCCTACTTCTACTGCACGGCATCTCCGACGTCTGTCTCGCGTTCAAGCGTCGCAGGGCGGAAGAAGATCAAGAAGAGACTCACTGTAACGACCTGATACAGCGCAGCCGAAGGGCCAAGCGAGACGAGCGCTGGTCTGGCGTAGAGCGAGGAAGCGTTGGATGGCGAGGACCACGGTCGTGTGCGGAGAGA
>JALBYZ010000532.1:0-23898 GCA_038050575.1 Globisporangium mamillatum
CCGTACATGATTAGTACATCTTGCAACCACTCTGTACTTATTAGTACATGTGAAGAACATTCTGCACTGATTAGTACAGAGAATCTTTGTGACATCATTAGATGACGTCCTCTGTGCATGCGGGGACTTACTGTGCTGTAACCCTTTTGTCCTTTGCCTCTGCAATGTACGTTGAAGGTGGTGTGTGATACACAAGATTTGAGCCAGATCCACCTTTATGTAATGGCTAGTTTAGCCCATCACGTCATGTGGACAGCACCTGCACCAGCGCCCCCAGGATTCTATCCAAAGTCGCCGTCGAAACACACAAGCCACTTTGCTTTGGACGCAGTAGAAGAAGTGATTGCTGTGGGTGTGGCTGCCGCAGTTGCTACTGCGGTCGATGCTGCCGCCGACCCTACTTTAGTTGGCGAGGTTGGAGCTGTCGCTGGTGCTGCTGAAGGTGCGGCTGCTGTTGTCATAGTAAAGGTCGCCGCTGTCGTGTTTGCGATCATTGGGCGGGCTGCTGGAGTCGTTAGCAGAGTTAAGCTGCTGCGATCATTGCTGGTCGAGATTCGGTGCTGGTCATCGCTGATTCGGTCGTCATTGGTGGAGGCAAAGGTTCGCCTTGGGAGCTGCCGTGGTGCTGCCGAGCAGGGAGTCGTCCATGACGACGTCTTCGTTCACGAGTCGCTCAATGCTGAACTGGGTCGTTGGTGAAGGTGAGGCAATGTTTGAAATGTTGATGTGTATTGCAGTGATGGAGTCGAGGTCATTGAGACGACGACATTTGCCGTCTTTGTGCTCGACGAGTGGGAAGTGCGCTTGCCCTGGTTGCTCAAATAGAGTGACATCAGCGCCAGCTTCGATAGGTTGTGGGGGAAAGACGAGTGCAGGTACTGCAGGAGCGGTGCGATTTGGTTCCGTCGCTGTCGCTTCAGGAGTTGTGGGTGAGGTAAGTGTTCTTCCGTACTTGGTGGCGGTGCAGATGCCGCGACCGAGTGGCGCTACTTCGTGTGCTTAGTTACCGCTGCACGAGACGATAACAATGCGCCGCACAGCGCGAAGAAGCGATCGTTGTAGCGGATGTGGCGGTGACGGGACTGCCAGTGGCGCCGCAACTCTTGCAGGTGCTGCGAGATGAACTCGCAGTTCGCGTAAGTGAAGCTGGCGGTGTTGTGCGGATACAGCGATAGGATTGGCGCCGCGTCGGCAGCCAAAGTGGGTTTTACAGCTGCACGGGGATTGCGCGCATCGTGGATGCCAACACGATCCTGCTGTCGGGGCTGGAAGCTGACGAAGGCAGGCGCTTCGTCAAGCTCGTCCTTCGTTGAGCGTGCGCGGCTGCGCGAGAACCACGAGAAGATCGCCGTACAAAAATCATGCATATGTCCAAAAAAGGACGAAGGAAAAGAGGCTTGAGAGGGTGGGGGCGGCGCACGCGCTCACCCCCGCTACCAAAAATTCTACTGTGGAGTTACTCAAAAGAGCATTCCTGAACCATTACAGCACCAGCGTGCAAGGGGCCTGCTCCGGCTCATGTCAACCGCCTCATGGATCACGGTCGAACACCAGTCAGGTAAGTATGAATTAGTCATCGAAGATTGCTGCTCTTAATGTACACTAAATTTGTGCCACGCTAAGTGCAATTACATTCAATTGCCTAAACCTCCCAAAAATGATAAATGCCATCATTAACCTCGCATGATGAAGGTCAATCTGGTTGCAGTGGTGTATTGATTATCCAGCAATTGATCAAACGCGCTCGTTACTGTTGCTCTTGTGCCGAGGACACTCCTTTTTCAAGTAGAGTTCACTGCCAAGCGTGCTGCTGCATCACTTCTGCCTCGAAAACATCAAGACACACTCGTCTTCGCTTCAGGTACGACTCAGAAAGAGCGAGAGAGACTTGCCGTTGACTGGTATGCTTGTGATGTTGTCAATGTTGACTAATGAGAAGGTGAGTTTGAGCAGAGCTGTCATGCATGTGTGTGACCACTATTGATAAATACAACTTGTTGTCTTTCTTTTAGAGGGCTCTTGCTTCATCCAGAGCAGCGACGAGAGCGAGGTGTGTTCGCAAGTGGTCGTGGGATCAGTTGGTCCACCGTCATACAATGGACAGTGGTGGACTCCACAAGCAAAGTAGCAGTTTGGCGCAATAGTGCAGGTTGAAATGTTCCCACTTCCAGCTCTGTATGGGTATATCAACGTTTCTCTTTGAAGCGTAAAGTTGTTTTGCTTGATTGATTGACTTGTCTGGCGTTGCAGGTTGCTCAGTCGATTCCAACCTCCTGAGCGGCTCCTATTATGTCCTTGGCAAAAGGTTCCAGGATGTGTGAGTGAGTAAATGCGTGAACATCCAGACCTTCAAGTCATCGTTTCGGAAATGACGCAGCGAGCTGGCAGAACTAAGCCGGCGGTACCTGCGTCTCCGCTTGGACGATGATGGTGCAGCCACGTACGTCGCGATTCTGATACTGGGACTCTTGGATGCGGTTGAGTTTGTTAACTACAGGGAGGGGGTCCTTCAATTCTCACTGAGTAGTATGTAGTTGAGCGGAAGCTGAAGATCCTGAAAGCGAAAGGTGCTGGTATGCAGTATCTCACGGGGCGGAGGGAAGTAATTTGGGCGATTTGGTGTCAGTTGGACCAATCGATATCGTAATTCAAAGCGAGTAAAGCAGCGATTTTTCGGATCCCGAGTGTACGATCGATCTATTCTACACCATTTTAAGACTCAGATTCTCCGCAAGGCTTTTGGATGCTTGTATCCCTGATGAGAAAGGTCCCAAGGTGACTGCGCTGCTCCCGGGTATGTTTGCACTCATTGGTCTTAGCCCCCGCACCACGCAGATCGTAAAATCGGTGAATACCATTTCACATATCATCAGAGAATGCCATTTTTTACCAGCAGTACATGGCCGCACAACCATCTCAATCGGCCGTCTCGAGAGAGCCGCCTGTATCAGCGTGCTTGCAAACCGAGACTCCCCATGAACCCATGGCTTTCCAAATTGCAGAGACAACCGAGACTGCAAATTTCGTTTCATTCGTAGCAGTGACCTCAAGGGCATCGCAAATATGTGAAAAGACATCCAGATGCAGTCCGTGAAAGCGATAAGATTTTATATCGCACGTGGAAACTCGAGAGATGCAGTCATATAGGTAGCCATGGTGATCCGGTCACTTGAATCTAAATCAAGCTTGGACAAGTGATGGAGATCTAACGCTCACAAATTCTCTGTTTGGGTCAAATGCCCACGATTCGTCAGCTTGTATTGTTGAATCGTACTCAATGGTAGGCTGCGAGACGCAAGCGCGGAGAGCGAATTGCGTTGGTCCAGGAGGAGTTTTATTGGGCATCCCCAAGCTAATTCACCTCCAGTAGCTCTTTGATCTCGACGTGGAAACCAATTCGCAGCTTAGTTGACTGCCATCTTCCGATTGCTACGGGCGTCACGTAGAACTCAATACCAAGGCTTTATCGGAGGAATTCGCTCTCTCGGTCTTGCGCAACTACATGTTTACAGTAGCCAAGTGGAAAAGAGCTTCGAGGCACACGGACAGACAGACTGACAATGGTCGCAGTTTCGTCTTTCAAAACACGAAAGTGTAGCCATTTGCCTGTCTGCCCCAGTTGACAAAGCTGTCGACTGGCTCTCTGTGGAGGCCAACTGACGTCAGTCATTTGGTTCCATCCAGTGGCCGAAATCCGAACTCCTTGCACCGTTTCAAGATGTCACGAGCGACTTGACCATCGAGGCTCACTCGATTCAGGGCCAGCGAGTGCCTTGACGCTCTTCAGCACACAGAGCTGGTGTCTCTCAAAGGAGAAGATGGTCGAATACATACATATTCGCATGGACGTGGAGCGGGCACCAGCTGGCCCAATTCAAAACCGGTGAGAGCCATAACGGTACAACCCCGCCACGTGTCGCGACCTTTCCAACCCATCTCTAGATTCCCCCTCCCCCCTGCGTTCCTCTAAAAGTGCAAAGTGAGCCACTTTTGAAAAGCATCAGGGAAATTCAAAAATCGAGCAAACGGGTTTGCAAAATGTTCGACCCGACGAACCCGTTTCTTCTCAAATGATCTAAGCTTGATTCAAGTATGATGTGGGTCAGCTGGCCCACGCGGGTGAGGTTTGAAAATGGACCCGTTTGTGCTGCCGACCCATCCGAAATGCCACGGTTCTGTCCAAATGCTCTATCCATGTATAGATTAGTAAAAAACGAAAACAAATTGTGTAAATAATGATATAAATGTAATTTTTATGTCTACAACAGCATTTTTTAAAAGTCTTGTTTTGTAAATACTTAATTCTAGACGTTTTAGTTACCCAATTCTCCACACCCATTTGCCCACATTTGCAAACCCGCTGGCGGTATCTCTCACTCTCTCTGTTCTGTTGTTGTGGCTGCTGTCACACAGCTCCCCCTTTCCGTTCCTTTCGTGAGTGAAATTCAAGTGCACCAAAGCCCGCGCGCTTGAGTTGTTTTCCCGCCCGCATTCCGCATTCCCCCTTCGCTCACGCCACGTCAAGCAGCAGCAAGAGCAAGAGCTCCCCCCCCTTCTTCTAGGCAGAGACTCGCTAGATAGGAGAGAGAGAACACCATGTCGGACCTCATCGCGAACGTCGTGGGCACCATGGCGGTCGAGGTTGTCGCGGCGGCGTCCTTTGCGGCGGCGTCGGTCGCGGTCGCCGCAGTGTACACGGGCCGCCAGGTGGTCAACGCTCGCAAGCGCAAGCACGCGGCGGCCGAGGCTGCTTCCAGAGAAGTGGAAGAAGGCCTCGAAGAGGCAAGTGTGAGTACCACCAGCTTGCCACCGCTCAAGAGACGGCGCCACGAGCCAGAGCGTTCCCCTGCGCACGGCGAGAAAGTGCACCACTTGCACCACGGCTCGAATGGCGCGACGTTCACGACCGAGGTCGTGGTCGACGAGCTCAAGCGCAAGGCAGTGGGCAAGTGGCGCAAGAAGATCGTGTACACGTTCTTGGACGACCGAGGCAAGGAAGTGGTCAACTACTCGTACGAAGACATTGACAAAGCGGCGCGCCGCATCGCTGCGACGTTGCAGACCGAAGGCAAGGTACAGAAGGGCGACCGCGTCATGCTCTGCTACCCTCCTGGGCTCGACTTCGCGATGGGCTTCTGGGGGTGCTTGTACGCTGGAGCTATCGGCATCCCAGTGTACCCACCGTACCCTGGAACGCTTGCCAAGGACCTGCCAAAGTTTAACCGCATGGTGGAGGATTCTGGCGCGAAGGTGATCCTGACCAACAAAACGTACCACTTGGCGAGCAAGATGGCTACAGTGAAGGGCTTCTTCAGCGTCGACAAGAGCGCGACGACGTGGCCAGCGGATGTGAAGTGGTTCACTACCGACACCATCTCGGACTCGGTTGGCAGCCTTTACAACGACTCCACGTTGAACCTGACGATCGATGACTTGGCGTTCTTCCAGTACAGTTCCGGCTCGACTTCCGCTCCAAAGGCTGTGATGATCTCGCACGGAAACCTGCGCGCTCAACTGAAGACCTGGGACAGCATCTTGATCTCCGACACACTGGTGTCGTGGTTGCCATCCTACCACGACATGGGGTTGGTAGGCTTCATCATCACTCCGTGCATCACCGGTGCGCAGTGTGTGTCCATGTCGCCGATCAGCTTCATCAAGGACCCAGCGATGTGGATGCGCATTGTCACGAAGTACAAGGCGACCCACGTGTGTGCGCCAAACTTTGGTTACGCGCTTGCGGCGCGAAAGACCAGCGACGCTGAAGCCGCGAAGATGGACTTGAGCACCTTGAAGCAAACCATTTGCGCTGCTGAGCCGATTCGTCGTGAATCGCTTGACGCGTTCATCTCCAAGTTCGAGAAGGCTGCTGGATTCGACCCAAAGACGTTCAACTGCGGTTACGGTCTTGCTGAAGTGACGTTGGTCTGCACCGGGCAAGATCCTTTGGAGCGCCATCTGCCGTCAATTCTCAGTATCAAGAAGTCGACTGTTGAAGCTGAGCGCAAGGTCGTGATCGCCTCTACAACCGAGCCAGCTGAGAACGTCATGACGTTGGTCGGTTGTGGCAAGCCAATGCCGACGTTCCGAATTGCGATTGTCGACCCGGACTCGAAGAAGCAGATGAAGGATGGACAAGTCGGAGAAATTTGGGTGGAAGGTCCATCAGTTGCTGTTGGTTACTGGAACCGACCGGAGTACACTGAAGAAATGTTCGGCGCTCGAATTGTTGGAGAGAAGGACACAACCAACCTGTACCTGCGCACCGGTGACATGGGATTCCTTCATAACGGCGAAGTGTTTGTGACCGGTCGCCTGAAGGATCTGATCATTATCCGTGGTCGCAACGTTGTTCCTCAAGATGTCGAGGCTTCGATTGAGCGTGCTCACGACCACGTTCGCCCTGGTTGCACCGCTGCCTTCTCGATTGAAAAGAACCAAGAAGAAGCGCTTGTGCTCGTTGCCGAGGTGAAGAATGGCTCTTCGAAGGAAATCTGCGAAGAGATTTGCCGCGAGATCGTGAAGGTTGTCTTGTCGGAGCACCAGCTTCGCTGCGAAGCCATCGTGTTGCTGCGCCAGAAGACGATTCCGAAGACGACAAGCGGTAAAATCCAACGTAGCGCGGCGAAGTCGAAGTTTTTGACGAATAGCTTGCCGAAGCCGGTGTACGAGTACAAGTCGAAGGACGCCCACCGTCCTGTTCCGGTTATCACCAAGCAGCCAGAGGTCGAACGCGTGACCGAAACTACCACCGAGGTCGAAGTCGTTGCTGAGAAGCCTGTCCAGAAGCCAGAGGACATCAAGTCGGAAGCCGAAATCTTGGCGTGGCTTGTCGAGCGTATCGCAAAGGAAGTCGAGCCTGCTGAAGATGGATCCGCCCCAGCTGCTATCGACCCATCTACTCCTTGGGCGTCGTATGGTTTGGACTCGATCGCGATTGTTGGGCTCTCTTCCGAGTTGGGAGAGTTCTTGAGCTGCATTGTTCCTCCTTCCGCGTTTTTCCAGTACGACACCCCTCTAAAGCTGGCGAGCGCTCCTGGTTTAGCTACTGGCGAATTGGAAACGGATGACAACGACAATGCCTCCGGAACGGAGCTTGCGAGCACTGTGGAGGAGATCGACGCTTCTTGCTACGACTTCAACGCGTTTCCAGAAATTCAAGACCTGTACGCACAGATGCAGGAGTTCGAGGCTGCTGGCTTGCGCGTTCCATTCCTGGAGACTCTTACCCCGGAGAAGAGAAAGATGGTGAACTTCAACACCTACAACTATCTCGGCAACGCCTCGAACCACGACGTGGCATTGGCTTCCAAGAAGGCGATTGAGGAGTACGGCACGACGATGAGCTCATCCCCAATCGTCGGTCAGACGCAAATCAACGTGGAGCTTGAAGCGGCTCTGTGCAGTTTCTTCCGGGCCGAAGCCAGTATTCTGTACGTCGGCGGTTGGGTTGCGAACGTCGCTACGATTGACTCTTTGGTCTCCAAGGGCGATTTGATTTTGTGCGATGCATTGAACCACAACTCGTGCGTCACCGGTCAGCGACTGAGTGGTGCTACTATCCTTCCATTTCCGCACAACGACACCCAGGCGCTCGAGCGAATGCTGTCGAAGCTGCGAACCAAGTACCGTCGCGTGTTGATTGTTGCTGAAGGCGTGTACTCGATGGATGGTGACATCCCGAATCTTCCAGAGATCATTCGCATCAAGAAGCAGTACAAGGCGATTCTGTTTTTGGACGAAGCGCATTCGTTCGGCACCATGGGTGCGAACGGACGCGGTCTTGTTGAGCACTTCAACGTGGATCCTGAGGACGTGGATGTGCGAATGGGAACGATGAGCAAGGCGCTTGGATCGGTTGGTGGCTTCATTCTTGGATCGACTGCTGTCATCAAGTACCTGAAGCACTGTGCCGGCGGATTCGTGTTCTCTGTCGGTCTTTCCCCGGCGTGTGCGGGAGCTGCCTTGAAGTCTCTTCAGCTGATGACGAAGAGCCCATCCCGGACGTTGAAGCTCCAGGAGAGAAGCAGCTACTTCTTCGATCTGTGTGTGAAGGCGAAACTGACGATTTGCGAGACGACTTTCCGCGGCGCCCCAGTCGTGGTGGTGATTATCGGTTCAACGATTGCTACTGCCAAGGCATCCGAATTCCTGGCAGAGAAGGGCAAGATCAACGTGAAGCCGATTGTGTACCCTGCCGTTGAGGAAGGCAAGTGCCGCTTGCGCTTTTTCATCTCGTCCCTGCATACGAAGAAGCAGCTCGAGCACGCCGTGCAGCTGCTGGCTGTTTACTTGGCACAAGGACAATCCTCGACCACAGTTGCTACCATTCAAAACGGTGCTGTGACTGATGTAGTGGAGAACATCCAGATCGACAAGATCAGCACTGAGACAACCGTCGAAGCCGAAACTTCATCGAGCGTTTTCAGCATGGAAGAGTTTGAGGTGGTCACTTCGTCTGAGACTCACTCGATGACCTTCTCTCAAGATTTGACGCTGGCGTCATCGTCGTCCTCATCGACCCAAGCATCCTCATCTTCCTCGTCGGTTGTGAAATCGTCGTCCCCTGCTGGTAAGAAGGAGAAGGTGAACGGAAAGGCTCTGGAGTCGAGCGGCCAATCGAAGAAGCAGCGCAAGCAGAAAGCGAAGGCTGCCAAGGTGAAGGCTCAGTAAGGCCCACCTGCGAAGATTGTATATACAACGTTCTTCTAAGAGTGTGAAGAACTTGCGACGTTGTGTCAGTTCTCACCGCCATCGCTTCTCGCTTCTCGCTTCTGGTGGAACTGGCTCATCGAGTCGATAGTAGTTTAGGCTTTATCTACCCCACCGCGGTATTTTTTTTGGTAAGCTGTGGGTCCATTTACGCGCTTTTTGGGCAGCTATGTATTTTTTTCTGTATCTTGGTTGCACTCTGAGAATTAGCCCCCCAAATAGAAATTCAAGTCTGCATTTTTGACAATCCGGCGCCGTCTATGTGTGTGCCGCCCAGTTCTCTTCCTTCTCAGCCGAGTCGCTCAAGCAAGCACGCAGCGTTCAACAGAGTTGCTTCATCATCATGCCTCCAATTGGGTGTGCCATCGCTTCAGCCCACACCCGCAACTACGAGTTCACAGATACCACAGGCAGATCGCCTATTTCGACCAAGGAAACGCTTTGAAGATTTTCAAGCGAATCTCTGAGGGGTTTCATTCAAATCCGTGACAGAGTTATTTGCAGTCTCTTTCATGCTGCGGATGGGATCCTGCCGATTGACGCACACCAAGCCTAAGCCCAAGCCCAGCAAAGCCGCCACATGGGAAGAAGAGGAAGGAAATTCGTACGATAATAAACAGGCAGCCTCAGAGGAATAAGTGGCACACACCACCAAGAGTTCACGAAACCACCCACGGCTCAACCTCTCACTCGTCTCGGTCAGTCAGTTGTCAACCGGACCTCCCGCCATCAAGCACTAGAACACCAGCGCACACCCACAGGGCTTCCAAGAGCTACTACCCTCAAGCCTCGAACCTCAAGCGCGATGAACAAGTTCCTCGTGCGCGGGCTCGGTTTCTTCAACGATGCGTACGACCTCTTCGTCATGAACATCGTCAACGTCGTGCTCACGGAGCAGTACGGCAAGGAGGTGTACACCCCCAACATGAAGTCCTCGGTCTCCGCGGCGGCACTGATCGGCGCCGTGATCGGCCAGCTGCTCTTCGGGTACCTGGGCGACGTATTTGGCCGCCGGGTCAACATGATCATCACGTGCGGATTGCTGATCTTTGGTGGCATCCTCTGCACCGTCGCGTACGGCGGCAGTGGCCACAACACGCTCTGGTTCCTGGTCATCGCTCGCGGACTGTTGGGCATTGGGATCGGCGGAGAGTACCCGCTCGCAGCGTCATCGACAGCAGAAGATGCGACCTCCGTTTCGGACCGCAACCACCGCGTGGCGCTCACGTTCTCGCTGCAGGGCGTGGGCTCGCTCACGGCATCGATCCTGGGCAATCTGCTCGTCCAGGCGCTGGCGAACGGACCGAAAGGCATGAACTCCAAGGAGCGTCTCGAGATCGTCTGGCGTCTGCTGTTTGGACTCGGCGTCATCCCGGCGTGCATCGTGTGCTACTACCGCGTGTCCGCGGAAGAGACCGAAGCGTACAAGGCAGCCAAGGAGAAAGGACGCACCGTGAATCTGAACCCAAATAGCAGCAGCAAGCGTGCTCGACTCGCGTTCATCCTCAAGCACTATGGCCGCAGCCTGCTCGGGTGCGCGGGCACGTGGTTCCTCTTCGACATCGTGTTCTACGCGCAGAATCTGTTCTCCGCGAGCATCCTCTCGGTGGTCGGCGTGCAGAACGCGTCGCTGCAGGAAGTGACAACACAGAACGCGTTCGTAGCGCTCATGGCGCTCCCCGGGTACTACGTGGCGGTGTTCTTCATCAACAAGATGGGGAGACGCCTGATCCAGCTGCAGGGCTTCTTCGTCATGACGATCCTCTTCCTGTGCCTCGCGATCTTCTGGGACGACCTTAAGAAGAACGCCGTACTCTTCATCATCCTCTACGGACTCGCGCTCTTTTTCTCCAACTTTGGGCCCAACACATCGACGTTCGTGATGCCGACCGAGATGTTCCCCACGCAGATCCGCAGCACGTGCCACGGGGTCTCGGCCGCGATGGGCAAGGCTGGCGCCGCGATCGGCTCGTTCGGGTTCTCCATCTGGGTCGAGCACGATGGCTACGGCTACTCTGGCGCGTTCTACACTTTCGCGGCCATCACGCTCGTGTCGATCCCGCTCACGTACTTTTGCATGTTTGACAACGAGCAAGGTTTCGAGGACATGGACGCGGACTTTGAGGAGAAGCTCAACAACGCGGATACGCTGACGCGCGAGTCGTTCACGCCAGGAGGAAGCCAGCATCGGCAGCAGCAGCTGCAGAACGCCCGCCTTTCGGACGCCGACAGCAAGGACAGCAAGTACGACAACATGTCCACTCCAGGCCTCCACATCGCAGTCTAGAGCGAGTGGGTCGGAGGATAGAGTAGTAGCGCACAGACCGCAGTTGTACGCTCGCTGCACATTTACATAAACAAGTTGAAGACGTCTCAAACACGATTCTGACAAATAACTGATGCAAATCAGCCTCAGAAATCTGTTCGTAACAATGACCGACCGAAGCTCTTCGAAGTTGACTGCCAAATCGCACTCCTTCGCAATCACAACAGCAGTTAGAGGCAACGACACCAGCGGAGACGAGATGCCACGCGCCACGCACACCAAATTTGACAACGCGGTGCGGCTTCTTCCTGCACAAATGCACAGTCGCACCACGAGCGCGTTTGCACGGTGACGAAGTACTAGCATGACTCGTAATTGTGTGTGGATTAGGAATGCTCCAAGCTGCAACGAGAGTCGCTCCAGTGCCTCACCAATTTCGGTGCGTTGGTTGTTGGAAAGACGACAAGCCCCTCTTACGAATCCTATTGAAGTGGCTCTTACAAAATGTCTATGTGTGTTTCTGCGTACGTAGATAATGAAGACAAGCCCGAGAACTGCAGCGCGTTCTTTGAGCGCTACAAGCAGTGTCTCAAGGTGCGCAACTCGTCCTGCTGTGAAGGGCTGTCACTGTGGGTATTACTGCAGTATGACTGACTCGCTGACCGTCGGTTGCTATTGTGCTTGACGTAATAACAGGACCGTCGGGATCGCGAGATCGCAGAGAAGAAAGCGCGCTCCCAGTCTGAGCGCCTTCCTTGACGCATAGCTAGACTCTCATAGATAAGTAGATCATCATGTGTTCGTCTCATCCTTCCCACCATTCTGCAATCGCAATGCGCCACACACAGAGCTGTACACAATGCGAGGTTTCTGGCTGAGAAATGGAGCCGACACTGGCATTTTTTGTATTGCTTCTCGTGTTCATTAAATAATCGCCGGCGGGATCTCTTTCACGCCGACCTCGGCGTCGGTCTCAATGCCGATGAGACTGTACACCGCCGCGGGTTTCTTCTCCATGCCGTCGGCCACCTGGTTCACGGCATCCACCACAATGCGCTTGCGCTGCACCCATGCAGTCTACAAAAAAAGCAGGACCATAACAAGATCAATACGGCACAACTCATTAGCCATGCATGACCAATAAGAAGAACTTCACATCCTCAGGAAGCGTCGTTCGTACCCGGTAGGTGTTGAATTTTCGCTTCAGCGCATCTTTCCTGCCTGGCGAAACCGGTTTCTGACCGGGTTTCTCGAGCGCGGCGAGCTTCTTCTGCAGCGCTTGCTGCTCTTCCTCGAGCGCTGCGAGCGCGGTCTCCAAGTCGGTGTCCGAGATCTGCGAGTTGATGCCGGTCAACGCGGCTTCGCTCGCCTTGAGCTCCTGTTCGATGGACGCGCACTCGGCCTCCGTGGCTTTTATCTGCTGCTCGATTCGGGTGCGCTCTTCCGCTGATGGCACGGGTAGCTTGTTCTGGTTCATGTAGTAGATCTTGGCTTTGCCGTACGTCTTGCTCATCAGCTCTTCTCTGTTTAGAAGATCCACAGTTGGCGAGCGTGAGCAGCATATAGGCAATATCAACAGTGCGCTCCATTCTACGTACTTATCACAGAGATCGTCGAGGATCTTTGTCAGAGACGGCTTAGCAATAACGCGGTGCATGTTCTCAAACACGTTCAACATGCTGTACGGTCGATTCGTCTGCGAACGTACACAAACACACCAAGTCAGTAGATACCACCATCAGCATAACACTCGCAACCAACTATAGCACTGCTAGCTCACCTTGCGCATGTAGTCAAGTACAGCGGCCTTCGCATCGCCAGCCTTCATGGTTTGAACGGGTGCAACAGCAGGTGACGCTGCGGTTGACGCCCCACTCTTCTTCACAGGGCTACTCTTGGACTTTGCCGCAGTCTTGCTCGCAGGCTTCTTCGCAGGCGCGGGAGCAACTGCAGGCTTCTTCTTCGCTACTGCAGCAGGTGCTGCTTTCTTGGCTGTTACCGCTTTGCCCTTTGCAGCAGCAGGCGTCTTCTTGCCGCGCTTTGCCTTTGGCGCGTCATCGTCAAAGTCAGACTCAGCGAGGTCGTCCTCGTCACTCACTGCGTCGTCGACGCCGGCATCGTCGCTATCGTCGTCTTCTTCGGAGGCAGCAGAGAACGCGTCGTCCTCCTCTTCCTCGGAGCCGTCGTCTAGCGAGAAATCGTCGTCAAAGTCGTCGTCCTTCATCGATCCTGCTTGTGGTGAAGTTGCTTGAAATGGCGCCAAATGGGAATGACAGTTGTGACTTTTAACAAATATGAAAGAGTGCAAGCATGGTGTGAATCCCACAAAGTACGAATGCAACATCAATGTGCGCCACACTAATCTGACGTCGCAACCTCGAATTCAGCCTCACCTGGACTGCATCATCCTCCATTGCCAGCTGCTGGTTCATCCATCCCACATAAGCTTTGCTTCAGCTTCTTCGCAGGCAGCCTGAGCGGGGCTGCGACCATTTGGCTGGAGCAGAGAGAGAGAGCGCGCTCAATACTGAATCAGGTGGAGGTGGTGGAGACGCAAAGTCCGGTGCTTCATGTGCAATGTACATACGCAGCTATATACAGGAGTGTGACTTGGGTCCTTGTATCTGAATGCAAGTTGTACGAGTCAACTACGCAAATGATCACTGATTTTGTAGCCTCAACTAAATATTTGGGTTTTCTTCTTTCGGGCCCTATCCTGATGGAGAGAATCCCGAACGAGGCGGATTTTCTTTAAGCATTTATTATCCTGCTATTCTCTGCTGTCTATCAGGAGGAACTATCATCGTGGATTTTTGTTCGGGTGGAGCTACATACCACTGGTGGAACGTGCAGCCACATGCGCACGTACCCCTCCCTCAAAGCAACAAAGTCGGACGATCACAACACGAAAGTCGGCGGGCAATCTATTGATTAAACAAGTCACGAGCTCTTGGACTCATTCGTGGGAGCTTGGAGCATGTTGGCGCCGAATGAGGAGGAACTCGAGGCTGGGAGAGAAGATTTGTTTGATGAGAATTCGATTTGGGAATCATTTTTCTCTTTGAGGTGAATTTGAATCAGGTTTTGATTTGAGCTCGGAAACATGTATGTAGGTGCAAGAGTCTTCGTGTCATATGGCGATGCATACAAACTTAGAATTGTGCCGTTCTCCCGCTGATGCATGTTACACATTCACAAAGCTGCCTTGTTCTTGCTCGTCTTACTCTTCTTCGTGCACCATTGGGATCGCCTCTTGTGTGAAACAGGAGTACAATTCCAGCATGTAATCTCGCCAACCAAACGAGAGGAATCGACTGGAGGGTGACAGGCACTCTGGTGCCTTTGCACCAGATGGATATTTGAACGTGATTTTTGCACATGGTCGCTTGGACGTTTAACTTTCTCCATAGATGAGTCAACAGCACAAACGAAATATCCGACTATCCTTGCAAAAGTCTGGATTGTTGCTGTGTCTTGGTGGCGACACTGGAGGCAGCCACTTGCGTACCCCAAGCACAACTAGACGAGTACGCAGACGCATACTCGACACTACAATAATAAGAGGATCTAATAAGTACTCTCGGAGTAAATATGTTGTTTGTCTGGGCATTTTGCACTTTAACCTTGCAAGAGTCGTTTACTAATTTCATGCTAAAATGCGGTGCATAGCCAGTTGTGCTCTTGTCTGCACCAGGGATCAATCTTCGCCAACGCCACCCCCTGTAAAGAACCGTCCTGACCGTCCACAACCGAGCATTCTGGGCTCATTTCAGTCTGACGAGCGCATTCTCTCTCACACACGGCGCTGGCTCGTTCTTCCTCCGAGGCTGTAATCTGTCGGTTCTTTTGTGTCATGCAGTGTGATAAATAGGAATGTGAGAGGGGGAGGGGCAGAATAAGGTTCACATTAAAGATTGGGCCGCTTAACCAAACCATAAATAACCTTAGGTATTAGATATCACATTTCAAACCACTATTTCCAGTTTTATGTGAGCGTATATTGACAAAAAGCCAGCATTGAATTTGATACCAGGTTGTATAAAGGCTTACAAGCAATACGAAGTGAAACATATGAGATCAAAAATAGTGCCAGAAATAGAAGCTCCCTCGCTCCCTTCTTTTCTGGAAAGCAAACCAATTTTTGAGCAATTTGACGACACACACTCCCTCCAAAGCAGCAGCAGAGAAGGCGGCAAAGGCGAGAGCGAGAAGCGAAGCGGGCGAGTGAGCGGCAGGCAGGCTCCCAAAGCAGCATTTTCTCCGACGAGAGGTGCGTTCCATACACAACATGCGCGCGCTGTCTACTGTATATATATATATATATATATGTGTGTGTGTATGTGTATGACGAGACATAGTTATCTGGGTGCGCCTTTGTCGCTCTGGTCGTGTCTCCGTTTTCTCTCGATAAGATAGAAAGAAGGCGAGGCGAGGGCGGAAGCGACAAGCCCACGACCAGCGAGCGCGCTGAGTGTCTGTCGCATGGCGCCTATCTATCTGTCCGTCTGTATGTGCGTATGTGTGTTACATGGCGGTCGCTGCATGTATTGTAGTGTGTCCGTCGAGAACAAAACATCAAGCAGGCAGCACAGGCAGCGCGTGGCCGTTCTTTCTTTGACATCAACACCATTTCGCTAATGCTTTGCTCTCCCATTTTGCTATTTTGCGATTGCTGCTGTCGTGAAGAACGCAAACACAGATTTCTCCTTCTTCTTCTTCTTTAACTCGACGAATATTCACCAGAAATGGGCTGCCAGCACTCGAAGGACTCGGACGTGGTCGGCTCGACGTCGGCGGCGGCGCGCAAGGGCAGTAAGGGCGGACGCGGCTCGCGCCGTAGTGACCGCGTGACGTTCCGCGACGACGTCACGTCCGACCTCATCCAGCACACGTACGTGGACGACATCGACGAGTACTTTGAGTTCCATTCGACGGTTGGCACGGGCCACTTTGGCTGCGTCAAGCACGCGACGTCCCGGAAGTCCGGCAAGGAGTGGGCAGTGAAGATCGTGAAGCTCAACAACGAGGTCGACAAGGACGCGCTGCGTAATGAGATCAACATCCTGAAGCGACTGCACCACCCACAGATCGTGCGCGTCATCGCGTCGTACGAAGACAAGGAACACATGTACATGGTCATGCAGCTCTGCAAGGGCAAGGAGCTCTACGAGCATCTCTACAAGGAGAAGCGCGAGTTCTCCGAAGAAGACGTGCGCAAGATCATCCGCGGCTTGCTGCGCGCGATCGCATTCCTGCACTCAAACTTTATCACGCACCGCGACCTCAAGCTGGAGAACCTGCTGCTCGAGAATGCCGAGAACCCGAGCTCGCTCAAGCTCTGCGACTTTGGACTGAGCACGCGCTTCAAGCGCGGCGAGAAACTGCAGAAGTCGCTCGGCACGATCGACTACGTCGCGCCGGAAGTGCTGGATGGCGACTACAACGAGAAGTGTGATCTCTGGAGCGTCGGCGTGATCTGCTTTGAGCTGCTCACGGGCGTCTCGCCGTTCCACGCGCCGACGATCGACGAGACTATGGGCAAGATCTTTGACGGCATTCTGATCTTTGAAGACTCAATCTGGAAGAACTTTTCGCCTAGCGCGATCGCGTTCGTCAAGTCGTTGGTGAAAGAAGACGTCGACGCGCGCCTGTCGGCGGAGCAGGCGCTTGAGCACAAGTGGCTCGCTGACAGTGAACAGGGCAGCACGGGCAACGAGCGATTGCAGAACAACAAACGTCTGCTGCTCACGAATATGCTGAGCTTCAGCCGGTGTCGTAAGATGAAGCAGACTGCGCTGCTGTCGGTGGCGTTGGGGATCTCGGAGGACCACATCCAGCAGGAGATGGCGGCGGAAGTGTTCCACTCGATGGACATTTCAAAGAAGGGGACGCTGACGCGCGAGGCGTTCTGCAACTCGATGGTCGAGTGCGGTATCTCCAAGCCGGACGCGGACGACCTGTTCACGCGTATCAACCAGTCGAAGACTGGGCAGATCAACTTTTTGGAGTTCATCGCGGCGGTGATGGACCAGCGCGATATTGGTCAGAACACGATCAAGGAAGCTTTCGGGCTTCTCGACGGCGAGAAAAAGGGTCGGTTATCGATTGTCGGACTCCAAGATGTGTTCAAGAATTCAATGGTGCCGGAGGAAGTGAAGGAGATGATCGCGTCAGCGGACAAGAAGGGTGATGGCTTTGTTGAGTTTGAAGAGTTTCAGGATATGTTCACGCAGCCGAACTCGCCTCTTGCGAAAGTGGACGAGGTGTCGGAGTCGCACGAAGACTTCTCGACCGACAGCTTTGTCGGCAGCGAAGACCTTGAGAAGCGCGCGACGCTCACGTCGTCCAGCTTGACGGCGATGGAGGGCAGCGAGAATGGATCGCACCCGACGTCGCCAGAGAAAGTGGTGCTCGAGCTCGGGAACAGCGCCGAGCTGAAGGCAACAGAGCACGCACAATCAGAGACCGGAACCAAGACAATATCACCAGCGGGAACAGCAGAACCCGTTCCAGTGCCCGTTTCGACCGAGTTGCCTGCAACAGCCTCATAAGTATGCGTAGGCACCGCAGGCGAACAACAGAAGCAGTGGCGGTATATTTTCTTTTTTCTCGGGTATAATTTTTTTATTTGGTTTGCAGAATGCAAGGTGTCGTCACGTTCAAGACCGAATCCGCCAGAAGAGAATGGCAACAGCATTGAGTGACTTGAGCACAACGACAATGCATAAGGTAATTAAAACAAAATCGAAGGCATTCAAGGCAAACATCAGACGGGTAAAGCTAGGCACGCAACAACAGTAACCGCAACAGCGTATGAATAATAGAGTTTGTTTCCTGGATCAAATGGTCAAGTGTCTTTGTCTTCTCCCTTATGTGCCGAAATTGAATTTGAACTCCGCGGTACCTGCATCACTGGATACACCCTTCTCAGGCCCCACTTTGTTTGTTGTTGCAGTCGAGCCCACGTCAGAAGATGGCTGCGCGGTGGCCTTCTTCTTGCGCTCTTCGCGCTGTGCGATCGCTGCGAGGTTGCGACGTCCTCGGCCGTAGCGCAGCTGCATCTTCGCAATCTCCGACTCGGAGCCCGTCGCTTTGCGCAACTTCAAAAACGACGGCGATGAAGGAGCTGTCGACAGCAGCACTAGCGCTTGCTCTTGCTGCTTGGTGGTGGCTTTGGTGCTGCTCTTCTTCGTGCTAGTTGGAGTTGCTGGGGCTCCTGTTGTTGTTGTGGAGGATGAAGAGGATGACTGCTGCTGCTGCTGTTTTTTGGCTGCTTTCTTCTTCTTCTTTTTGCTGTTGCTGTTGCTCTTCTTCGCTGTGGACTCATTATCGCTTTCAGTGGTCGTAGTAGTAGACTGTTGCTTGGAGGCTGCTGCTGGTGGAACAGTGACTTGCTTGATGGCGCTTGGCGCACCATGGCTCTTGCCTGTCACGTCCATTTTCTGGGGACCTCCCATCAGCAACTGCGCCAGCAAGTCTCCAGCGTCTTCAACAGCAATGTACCCACCCACGTCCACTTGTGGCGCACCCATCTGTGTAGTTGCATCGTTCTTCTTCGTGAACTTCTTCTTACTTTTCTTCTTCTTTTTGCTGCCGCTCGGCTGCTGATTATCTGCTTCTTGCACAGCAAACGCGAACTGGAACGCATTGCTGCTACTGCTGCCATCCGCCTCCACTACCGCGACATTGCGATGCTCATGGTTTAACTGTTGGCGCTGGCTCCTGTTCTTCTTGGCCGAGAAGTGCGACGCCAACGACTGCACCACCGCCGCCATCTTGCCTTGATCTTGGTGGTTCTCCTGTGTGCTTTTTCAATGATTGATTGATTGATTGGGAGCTTTCGGCTTTATTTGATAAAGTACGAAATCGCACTTACGCGAAACGACACCACTCCAAATACACCAGCGAACCAAAACCATTGCAACGACAGCAAGGCAAGATGGTCGTGTTCCTCGGTAACCCTGGTGCGTATATGCGCGTAATGATCGCGTCTGTTGTGCGTTTGCTGGATGAGAAACATGCTGCCATGCCATTGTAGCGCAGTGTAGTGCATTGCTAACATATTTGTGCATCTATTGTATGATGTGTAGCTCTTCGCCGCATGTCCAAGTCGGTGGCGGACGTGCGGTCACCAACGATCCGCAACATGCTCAAGCAGATGGAGGAAGAAGTCGTACGTGCGTGCATCTTTCTTGCTGTTGCTCTATGTTCATGTGTATAGCTGGGCTAATGCATCGCTGGCTCTGTGTTCTTAAACCTGTAGCGCGCTGAAGCCGGAGTGGGCATCGCGGCGCCGCAGCTCGGCCACAACCTGCGCATGTTCCTCATGCTCAAGAACTTCCCGCAGAGCGAGGACGAGCTGGACGACCCAAACCACCGCCTTGAGTACCAGGAAATGATCAACCCAGAGATTTTGGAGATGTCGCAGCGCAAGAAAAAGGACTTTGAAGGTTGCCTGAGCATCCCTGGGTACTCGGGCGTCGTGGCGCGCGCGCAGGAGATCAAAGTGCAGTACAGCGATGTGAACGGCCGGCTCTTCCACAAGACGCTGCGCGATTTCCCGGCGCGCATCTTTCAGCACGAGACCGACCACCTCAATGGCGTGCTGTACTTGGACCGGCTCGAGGAAGGCACGCTCATCCACAACGAGGAGTTCGAAGCGCTCGAGTGGATGGACATCGAGAAGCTGCTCAAGAATTAAAATACCTAATCATATCGAGACCAATAGTGCTCTAAAATTATGATGTATGATCGATATATACATATGCATGCAGTTAGACCTCTTCAATCCGTCTCTATCTCAGACAAAATCCTTCTCACGCGCCTTTTCGAGCCACGGACGCCCCATCTTCCGCGGTGACACGAGGACCTGCTTGAGCGCCGGCACAGCATTCGCGAGTATCAGCGCGATCGCTCCCGAGGCGACTGCGACAAGCGCGAAGAACCGCCGCTTGTTGCCGTTCTCGTGGTAGAAAGCATAGCCATTGATTACGTTCTCGATGCACTCCATACGCGTCACCATGGGCGTCATGAACGAACTTCCGTACTCAGCGCGCGCGAGGAATGTCGCGTTCTGCGGCACCCCCACGGGCGTCCCGAGGAACCACGCCGGCTCGTCCGCCAGCGGCAGCACCTGCTCGTACGGGAACCGCTTGGCGCGGATCGTGCGGTCTTCGTTCACGAGCCAGCGCTCACCGGAGACCGAGTCGCGCTCTTCCTTGTAGAGCCAGATGTCGGCGTGCGAGCCGCTCAGATGCTCGTCCAGGTAGATCTGCACGAGCTCGCGTTCGGGGATATAGTTGACGAACGCGACGCGCTGCAGCTCCAAGTACGCATCTCGCCGCACGATCTCGGTGAAGTTGTCGATCGTCTGGAATGTGTCGATGAACACGCGCTTCTGCACCGCGACGTCCGAGTCCGTGTCGCCCACAGGGATGCGGTCCTGGCCGCGCAGCACAAAGAGCAGGTTGCCGAACATGACCCAGAACGGCACGTGCTCGCGCGCGCAGAGGCGGTAGAGAAACTTGGCGAGCGCCTCGATCTCGTGGTGGAACACGGCGCTATTAGGGCACTCGTTACTGTAGTACACTTCGAGCGACACGCCCAGCACCGCGCAGAGCGACGCGAGGAACAGGAGGGACCAGAGCACGAGCACGCTGCGGCGCGCGAGCGGCCGCAGTGCCGGCAGAAGGCGCCACTTGGGGTGTAGCAGCACGGCCACGAGCGCGACCGGCACCCAGATCCCCATGAGGAACCAGTTGGCGTTCGCGACGCTCGTGGGGAGCAGCACCGTCATCTCCGTCTTCTTCGTTCGCGTGACGTGAATGAGGTTGCGATGTGAATGGGTTGAGAGGGGAGTTACGTATTTATAAAGAGGTAGAACCTCTTAACTAGATCGAAATGATGCAATAGCATTCAGATAGCAATATTGAACACACAAATCTATAAAGGCTAATAAAAGAAGAGCCTTTTAACTCATCTATGGAGGATGCGAAAGCCAGTGCATTGTATCATTAACATATTGTTAACAATGTTTTCCACACAACTGGACTACTATGTCCACACGAGGTTGCTATTGATGCATGCATCCATAGCAACCGCGTGACCGCATGCAATTTGGTTCAGGTCGGGGACCTATCCGTCGCGCATTGTCTTCGCTCCTCGTCAGGTTGATGACTGCAGGCATATTGAGGTCCCAGGTGCTGCAAGGAAATGCGTTGTTGTGAACGTGCAGCCAACCAGGATCGACTTCTTACTGCAGACGCTTGGTCACTGAGGCTCTCTCCATGGTTCTCGCGACGCAATCGGCCTTCGGAGGTATAAACGATGGGATTGAGGGTTGCCTTGCTTGCTGACGGGGAGCGCGCGTCTCCTAACCGGCCAGCGCACGATTCCGAGCAGGGGAGGGCGAGGCACGCCAGTGCATGAAAAGGAAGATCGATCACAAGCAATGAAGACTTGGTGATCCATTTTTCATTCAAATGCAAGATGCTGTTTCTGTGGGTTTGTCTGTCGGCTCATGACCGACGGTCTTAATTAATATAGCGGAAAGGGAAACAAGCAGCGAGCGAGCGATATCCAAAGTGATAGAGAATATCGAGAGTTCAAAGCAAGAGAGCAGGAGGAAGAGGAAGTTTACACACAGGCGAGCTTCGTGTCGCAGCTGCTGAGGCAGATGGAGAACGCCTGGAAGGGCGAGAGCGGCCACTGGAAGTCCATCGTGAACATATCGTCGGCCACGCGCCCGAACTGCAGGATGTTACCCATGGATGGGTCCTCCGTGTTGATCAGCTGAAAGTTCTTCACCGACGCCATCGACACGCGGCCGCCAAAGTCGAGACAGTACGCCCCTAGGTCCTCGCGGAACACCGGCTCGCGATTCGAGAACTTCATCAGGTCCTTCAGGTCCCCGCCCGAGAGTCGCGTCACGAGCCGGTCCTGGCGACTCATGGGGCGCACCACTTTTGACGACACGCCGTTCTCGTCCACGTCTGGGATTACCACGCGCATCTTGCGTGGCCCGACGCTCGTGCGGTTCGGCTCATACGTCACGCAACCGAGCTCTTCGCGGATCTGCAGCACGTTGCGCACTACGTGGTCGTCCGAGCTCACGGCGTCTTGGATCTTCGCGATCTTCTGCGGGTCGCGGCCGTTGTCATACAGCGTAAAGCACGTGCCGAGAAAGTTCGAGCCCATGCGGCCGATGCGGTTCCCTTCCGAGCAGTCCTTGTCTGTACAGATTACGTAGTTCGCAGTCATGTTCGAGCGCACTTGGCGGCGCGCAGCCAACAAGAAGCGGTCTTCTTCCTGGGTACCGATCTGGCCTTGCAGGTACAGCTCGTAGCCGTACTGCTTGAACATCCCGCGGTATACCTGCTTCACATAGCATCGGATGATGCCGGCGTCCAGCGGCACGGGCTGGAGCGCGGTCTTGTGCATGTCCTGCAGCTCCAATTTTTGCAGCGGCTGAAGCACGAGCGGGTCGCACACGCCTCTGCACAGCGGGCAGCTCCCCGACTGGCCCAGCCACGCCATGATGCACCGGTAGTGCACGTACGCGCCGGTGCACTGACCCGTGCAGGGCAGTGGGTACGCCTTGCGCCGCGCAGAGAACTCATCCATGCAAATCAAGCACCCTTCACTGTCCTCAGGCGACGTCGGCTCCTTGCTTTCCTCGTGAAGCTCTTTGCCTGAACTGCTCTTCTGTGGCGTGAGCGCCGGCTTCTTGGACTCCAAGTGCAGGTCGTCGTCTTCCTCGACCTTCGCCTCCTCCTCTTCGAACGTCAGGTTGATCTCCGCGTCCACCGCCTGCGCCGTGCTTGTTGTGATAGTTGATCCCTCGACACCTGCGAGCCCACCGGTAGTAGCGTTCTGGTGGAACGAACGGCGCTTGGGCGAGAACGTCGGTAGCGCCGGCGGGTTGTCCGCGAAGATGTTGGGCGAGTGGTACACTGCTCGCGGTGACGCCGAGCTTGCGGAGCCCAGGTCTCTCGTCGTGATGTTACCGCTGCTGCCGGTCACGCTCCGTCGACTCGGCGCTGTCGCGGTGCTGCGCGGCGAGATCGCGAGCGTCAGTGATTCCTCGTACTGGCGCAGCAGGTTCGGGACGTCCCCGATGTTCACATTCACTCCACTACCATTCACCGCGTTCGCCGTCGTACTGCCACTAACGCTCATGCTCGCGCCGCGCGCAGCGCTGGTCCGCGCGTCCGGCACCTCTGACGAAATCGTCGTCGCGTGCACCGCGCTTGCTGCGGGGGCCGGCGGGAGCGCCTGCATCGGGTGAACCACCTGGGATTGCTGCTGTTCGGCTGCTGAGCTCATCGCCTACGAGCTCTAAGGCTGTCGGGCGTCGTGTAAGTACCTGTCTGTCTGTCTATCTGCCTGCGTGCGTGAAGACAGCTTTCGACGAAGGATCTCGCGTCGTCCGCGCTTCTCCGCTTCTCCGCTTCTCCGCCGCGTTCGCTCGCTTCTTCCTTCGCTCGCAAAGAAAGTAAAGCGTGGAAGAGTGTCCTGATGCTCGCTCTGATGTTACGCCCTTCCCCCTCGCTCTCTCTCTCTCTAGTGTGTAAGAATAGGCGTGTGCAATTCGTGGGTTTTTGGGTCGCGAAGCAGTTTAAAGGACAGGGTCTCGGTATTTGTCTGGTAATGCTGTTTCAGCTTTGGTCAAGACGCTTCTAGGAGAGATTCGTGCGCAAAATGCCCCACAAGCACTCTCTCCCTTAAATTCGGTCGGATCCATTTTTGTGAGCCGAAAAATGGCAACTGCCTTGCTAATACAGTAGAGTTTTAAATTGATTGTGGCCAAACTGCACAGATGAGATTTTCATTTCAGTTCGACGCCAAATGTGAACTTTGGCAATGATGAAAAGAACTCATGGAGTTGTGCTTTTTGTAACCTGTTCGTGTTTTTGTGAATC
>JALBYZ010000533.1:0-23844 GCA_038050575.1 Globisporangium mamillatum
CACCGTCCATGGTTCACCCGTGTGTCCTACTACTACGACACGACCAAGCACGTGTACTCATACACGACGAGCTTCCGCGTGGTGTCCAAGCTGGCTCGCTTCGGCGAGTCGAGCGCTAACCTGGTGCTGCAGAAGGTGAGCGGCAAGTCGCTGCATGACCTGGACCAGCAGTTCTTGGTGCCAGTGCTGGACACGCTGGACAACAAGGTGGATGCAACTATCTCCACCGTGGTGACGAAGCTGTTCGAAGGTCAGCAGTACGTGCTGAAGAAGAAGGATGACGTGGTGGACACTGCGTCGTCTGTGGCCTCGAAGGGCTCTTCTTCGGTCTCGTCCGTGGTCGGCAAGACCGTCGGAGGTGTCGTGAAGGTGAAGGACTACACCACCACGCAACTGGTGAACGTGTCGTCTGCCGCGTACGGCACGGTTGTCGGAGTCAAGGACTACACGACGACCCAGGTGGTGAACGTGTCTTCGTCCACCTACGGCACGGCGAAGGGGGCCACCGTGTACGTCCTGAGCCATGTCCCTTACCTTGGAGCGAAAATACGAGCATAGGTGGTGGGGAATCGACGAGAAGACGAACCACCGGGTAACAGAGACGACACCGCTCTGAAGTAAAGTCGAGAGAGAGAGAGAGAATTGTGAGACCGGGACGAGAGTGCATTTTTGTATTTCTCGGTCTGGAGCAACACCGGAGAGAAGAGAACGACCACCACCATGAAGAAAACACAAGAAAACACACAGAAAAATCAAACAAGCTTGGCGCGAAGCAAGAGGGTGGAAGAAGACGCGCGGCAACTGAATTTATAAGCTGGGAAGAACGAGTATTCGGCTCCCGGTATGGTTGGTAGGTTTCGACTTGTGAGCGGATGAACGAATTAGGATTGTATGTATGTGTCACGCATGAGTATATCTCCCATTAGGAAGGACATCAAATAAAAGAAGATTTTTTGGCTACAGCTCATGTCAACGCATTGCTTTTGAGCGCCGCAGCGGTTCTACTGGCGATGTGGTGCAATGGCACAGGCGTCCTTCTCCTAGAAGAAGTAGAAGGTGGTGGATGCTTTAGCGGGGACAGCGCGCGTCTTGCAACGTTGCTGCTTTGTCGTGAGAGTGGCTTCTTTTGGTCGTAAATTTGCTGTTGGTGGACTGTCGTGTCGTCTTCATCCATTGGACGCGCGGTCTTTGTGGAAATGTCCTCAGTCTCAGGACACAAAAACGATGACGAGCCGCCACCACTTCGTGGCTGCACTTTGTGTGACTTGCGAGAACCGTTGCTCTTCTTCCTCACCAACTCCAATGAAGACGTAGACGAAGAGGTGGTAGGGACCGCCGAGTCAAAAGGCGCCAGTTGGAAAAATTCGCGCTGCTTCACAGCCAAAAACTGCTGCTGCGGCCCCACGATGCTCCCAGGACGACAGATGCGGCACCACGCGATCGCTTCAACCGTCGTGAAGCGGTAGTTCATCATCAGGAACGCCGCGATGTTGGTGCCCGTGCGACCCAGTCCCGCCTTGCAGTGCACCGCCACAGCACCAGATTCCCGCTTGCAAGTCTACAGATTATGGGTAGTCAACCGAGCAGGCGGATATCGGGACATCGAACATGAGCCACACATGTCATCGTCGACGTAACAGGATAGTTGGAGTGCACTTACCCGAATGAACTTGTAGAGAATCTCGTCAGATGGATTGCCACCATCGGGATACTGGAGGTCCAGCTAAATGCATCCAACGAATCACATAGGGTACCAGTCAGCGTGTCTGTTGGTGACTCAGTTTGATAGGCAAAGCAGTAACAGACTACAAACGTACATGCTGGATGCCTGCGTGGACGAACGCTTTCCGATCGTAGGTCGAGGTCTCGTTGAAGCGCACTACACAGGTCACGCCCAGCTGGCGAAACAATTTGGCATACTCGTGCGCCAACAGGGTCGTGCGTCCTCGCCCTTCTCTGCGCGGTGGATTCAGAAGCACACGCTCTTTCTGCGGTCCGCTGAATGCAAGGACCTTTCCCGGCACGATCCAGTTGATGTCGCCGTTGTGGAGCTCGTCGAAATGCTCATAGTCGTCCAGTGAGAACGTCTCGAAACTCCAGAGCTGTGTCTGAATCGCCTATACTGAAGCGAAATCAACACAGTATCCGGATCAGATACACAATCTACGAAGAAGTCCATGTCTTTCGTACCTTGGCAACAGCACGCGCACAGTCCAGAATCGTGATGAAGAACGTGCAAACGCTGCATGCTGCGTCACGGAACCCGAACGGCGCTTTCAGGTTCTTGAACGGCGCCATCGCCTGCTCAGGGCTCTGCCGGTGGCAAATCACCAAGTAGAGCACCAGCAAGTTCATCGCGTTCGCGCGCTTGTGCGGGTGGTCGCTGCTCACGAGGACAATGGTCCTCGGTGTCGATTTGTTGTTGCTGTTTGTCTGTTGAGCTTGTTCCACTTCTTCTTCGTTGAGCTTCTTGGTGATCTTTTGGCAGAAGCGCACAGTCTGACCGAGGTTCAGCGGTCCAAAGTCGGCGAAAAAGCGCGCGTACACGAGTTCGTCGTCGATACATATGAAGAGGTCCTCTCTGGAGATGTTGATATTGCTGTTGCCCCAAGTTGAATCTGAAGTTGACGACATTGCGTAGTCGAGGCGTCCAGGAAGTACCGCCACTCGGTCGAACAACTGCGGCGATCGAGCTTCTGCGACAGGCGTAGCGGTCATGACTTGATTTCCTTCTCTCTCACACACTCTCTCTCTCTCTCTCCAGAACCCTGAGCTTAAATGCAAAGCTTGAGGGTTGGCGTCGTTATCCAGGGCAAAACGTGGTGGTGGACTAATCATACCCTTGCTGTGATGGTAAAGTAGGTCGGTTACTCGGCTTTGAAACCGATGGCTATCAATTCTTCTTGGCGCACGTGATACCTTCAACCGATATTGGTTTCTCGTTGTATATCTGGCTCGATAAAGCAACCAACCAACAACCATGACGATCGTGAGCGCCAAGGAGCTTGAGAATAACAAGCGCCAGATTCATGAAGCGCTGGAGGAGATGCGCGCACACGCTTGCGACCCGCAGCGCGTGTACTCGTGTCTCGTGCAAGTGTTCGACATCCTCGCTGCGACTGTGGCTGCTTCCAAGACTCACGCTGAAGCGCTCTTGAATCCGGCTTTGAGTCAAGCGAGTAACGTCAAGTTCCTGCAAGAGGTCATGGTTCTGCACATGGATCAGGAGGAGATCCAGTGGTATCTCTGTCGGTTCCTCACACTCGCGTGCAGCAGCTCGCTGCGATTCCAGTGCCAAGCGGGTCAATTGGCGCTCTGGAGCGACGTGTTCCAGGTCCGCTCGACGCACCCAGAGTCCATGCGGGTTCTCGAGACGTCTTTGCAAACGTATGAAGCACTCCTCTACAGCAACGAGTTCCATCTGTTTAAGGCACGTCCCACGCAGAAGCTCATCCAGGAAATGCTCGCCACAATCGACCGGTTCTCTCACCCAAAAAGTGCTCAAAAGAGTCGCTCCTGTGAAGAACTCCGGCCAGAGATGGTCATCGGAGCCATGCGCGTGCTCGCGACGATCTACTCCTCACCACGTCTGCAGTCGCTCGTTGAGGAGAACGACACGAAGTTCGCTGACGCCATCATCGTCCGTCTGGTATCCACATTTCGGCCAATTTTCCTGGACGGCGAGCTTGAAGACGTGAGACTTTGGCTGCGGATATGTCGCATGCAGATCCAACAGCATCGCGCTGTTGTGACCCCAGATCTCTTTTTCTCCGGCACTTCTTCTAAACCCTGGTTTGTCCTGCTTCTTGAAAAATGGAGCGACAGTGCTGTGATCATGTACGATTTCCTTGGACTCTTCACGCACGCGTTTGCACTCCCGCATGAACTTGGTGAGCATCTCGACGCGCTTGCGAGAGAGGTGCTTGAAAGACACAATCTGGTTGGTTCATTCTGTGAGCTGCTCGCAAGATACCACGAAAAATTGACTCAACACACCGCTGGAGATTCGGATGTGACAGCACTGACTTTACTAGAGATCGTACGGGTTCTGCGCCAATGGAGCGCAAACGAAACGACGCTCAAATGCTTCATTTCGCGCTCTCAGGTGAAGAGCAGCTTGATCCCAGGGTTAATCGCGCGGCTGCAAACCACGAGCGTTGGGCTAATCCAGGCGACATCTTTTTCTTCCAAGAACCACCAGCAAGCGCTGCAGCTCACTCTCGAGGTCTTGATCCTCTTGCAAAAGCTCTTCCTGCTCTCCACTAGCATCAAGAACGCGCTTGTCTCGTCCAAAGAGCTGCAGACCACAGTTCGCCAGTTGAAGAAAGCAGCAACAACAGACCAAAGCGATCTCAGGCGCGACACAGACCTTGACTCGCTTGTGAAGCGAGAACTCGCCAAACTCGCGCAGCTCCTGGCAACGCCTCCCAGTCAGCAGCAGAACCTGACAGCGAAGAAGAAGATCACAGACTCGCAACAACAGAGTTCGCGCTCTCTACTGCTCCGCAAACAGAGTTCAAGACTCAGCCCGACGCGAATCAGCACGCGGCAACTGTCATCGTCATCACCAGCTTCAGCACTCACGCTCCGAGCATCCTTCTCAGCAACAAAACTCTAGCTTGAACCCATGCGGCAGCACCAGATATACCTACACCACCACAGAATAACCACACCAGCAACAACGAGGCGCAAGCATAATTTATGTATATAGTTTACCATCTCCTTCAGAGCTTGCGCGGGATCACTCGAATGCGCAGGTCCGTGTGGTACTGGTCGTTGTACTGGCGCGAGTGCACTTGGATGTCTCGCTGGGTCTGCTTCCTCAGCAGCGGCACGACCAAAGTCAAGAACCCGTCACGGATCTCCGGAAGCAAACGCGGGAGCTCGACCCCCAGTGGGAAATCGCGCGCCAGCGGTCCGCGTGTCGTCACGACCTGCGTGAACCACATGCGCAGGTAGTGCAGCTTCTGCAAATTGGTCGTCCACGAGTGCAGCAGGTAGTGCACCTCGGGTGAGTCCAGGTCAAAGTGCGGCGTCGGGTGCCGAATGAGCTCTTCTCGCCAGTGCATGACGAGGTGCGACTCACCGTTGCTGAGTGGACCAACACTGGAGCTGCCGCTCTCACTGCCCGGACTGATCGACGTACTGCTGTCCAGTGAGGGTGACCGCAAGCCCTTCAAGCTGCCGAGACTCCGACGCATGAAGACGCCGTCATCGTACGCAACATTGTCATCGTTATCCTCTTCTTCATCTTGGTTGCTGGTAAACTCTACGTGCTGCCCGGATTTCGAACGGCACTTCGGTACTGGGGACGACGAGGAAACTGGCGACGTCACCTGGAACGCCCGATACAACCGCGCCTCCAAGTCCTCGCACGTCTCGTTCATTCGCTCCAGATCGAGCTTGAGTTTCTGGATCTCGAGCTCCTGTTCGCGGATCACGGCCATATGCTCTTCCTGCTCGAGACTCTGATTCTCCTGCTGCTCAATGAGGCGCTCTTCCAGTTCACGGACTTTGGTGCACAACTCCTCGACTCCCCAGGTGTTCCAATCCTCCTCCTTGTTGTTATCGTCGCCATTGTCGTCTTCGTGCTGCTCGGATTTCTCTCCATCCTCGTCCGACGATGGCATCATTTTCCAGATATTTACGCTCTCCGATTTCTTCTTCTTCTCGCTTTTGCTCTTGAGGTCTGCATTATTGTCCGTAGTACTACGCTGCTGCTGCTTCTGCAGCGATACTGTGAGCTTCTCTACTTCGCGGAACGCCGCGAGCTTCTCTGCTTTCAAGTGGCAGATCGTTTCTTCCGCATCCAGTAGCTGCGCCTCGAGCGCCGCGATACGCTCCTCCGCCTGCGTCAGCTCCATGCCAGCAGACACGGACGACGTGTGCTGATTCGCGTCCGAGCGCTTCCTGTGTGTGAAGCTCGCACTGCGGGTGTTCATACCACCGCGTAGAGCAGCAGCGACAACCGTACTCTTGCGCACGTTGCGAGTCTGCAGCAGCTGCAGCTGGTCCATCATCGCAAATGCCGCTTCCTCCTCTTCGTCCACCTCGTCCTCGCTCTCGTAGCCTGTGATACTGTGCGCGGCATACTCGTTTCCATCCCCTTCGTCACTGGTACGTTGTTGTTGTTGTTGTTGTTGTTGCTGCTGCTGATTTTCGTCGTCGTCGCTGTCGTGAAAAAGTGAGTCCACGTCCATCTCCACGTCACGCGTGTGATCAGTCGTCTTGGTGTCTGCGAACTGCTGCTGGTTGAACGAGCGGATCTGCGCCACAAGCGAAATCGCGTCTTTTGGGTCCTTCGAGCCCCCGCGGCCCTGCTGCTGTTGCTGCTGCTGCAGAGGCCTCTGGAGCGCGTCCGCCCCCATCATTCTCACTCGCGCCTGACTTCCTTGCCCCTTCTTGATCTCCTTCCTCTCCCTTTTCGAGCCCAAACGCGCACACACATGTCATTAAATGTTTGATATCTTATGTCACTAAAATGAACAATAGAAAGAAAGGTTCGCTTTGTTGAAGTAACAAACTCCTGTCTAAGTTCGCGTTTTCCAATGTGGTCCACGTGCAGAAAGGATGGGGAGCAAAAGAAATTGAGCCTCGTCAAAAGCATGTGATTTGCTGCTATGCTGCTCACTGGGTTGTTCATATCTTTGTGGCAAGCTACACAGATACGAACACTCCTTCAACAGCACTCAGCAGAAGAGGACATATTACTTGCTTCTTTATGATATTAGGAAAGTAACTTGTAATTGTACTCAAAAATGAAAAACAGTTGCATTTCAAGTCAACATATCAAATTATTTCTCATTCTTCACCATTTTATTTTAGTTGTCAGCACCATGGTCACAAAGACAAAAACGCACTTAACCCAACACTTCCAGTATCAGCCGCCAATCCTTTTCATGGCTCAACAGGTGAGCCTGTCTTCTTGGTTCAAGTGCTGATCTTGCTCTCAGTCCGCAATTGACCAAGAAGAGGCCAGACGTCAAGACCCTAGGAGAAGAGAGCCACACGCTCCCCATCTACAACCAAGGACCCCCCTCGCTTCATCACCAACCACCGCGATGCGCCACTTCCGCACGCTGCTCAAGCCCGTGACCCGCTCGTGGCTCGCTGGCGCAGCCGTCGTACCCGCGGCACTCGGCGTGTTCTACGCGCAGCAGCAGCAGCAAGCCGAGCCGTCGCAGTGCAAGGAAGCCGGCGGCGTGATCCCCGCCGAGCAGTTCCTCTACGTACCGCTGTCCAAGGACCCAGTGCCGCGCGATAGCATCGAGTTCGACACGAGTGCGTCGATGCACAAGCGCATGGAAGCCATGATCCTGCGCGTGCAGGACCAGATCGTCGCGGGCATCGAAGAAGTCGACGGCAAGAAGTTCCGCACCGACGAGTGGGAGCGCGAGGGCCACGGCGGCGGCGGCCGCTCCAAGATTCTGCAGGTGCGTTTCGTGTAGTAGAGATTTGGTTGTATGAGCCATTGATTGTTGATGCTGATCATGAAATGTGTGTTACTGCTTGTGGTGATTTTGTAGGACGGCAACGTCTTTGAGAAGGCTGGTGTCGGTGTTTCGATTGTGCACGGCAGTCTGCCACCAGCTGCTGCGAAGCAAATGAAGTCGCGCGGAAAGGACCTGGAAGAAGGTAAAGATCTGCCGTTCTACGCGTGCGGCGTGAGTCTCGTGATGCACCCACGCAACCCGATGGCGCCAACGATCCACTTGAACTACCGCTACTTTGAGGTGGAGACCGGCCGCGTGGACGCCGATGGAAAGCCAACCAAGCTTGCGTGGTTTGGCGGCGGTGCGGATCTCACCCCAAGCTACCTGTTCGAAGAAGACGCGCGCCACTTCCACGCGGTCTACAAGCTCCAGCTCGACAAGCGCGATCCAAAACTCTACCCGGAGATGAAGGAGACGTGCGACAAGTACTTTTACATCCCGCACCGTCAAGAAGGTCGAGGTATCGGTGGCTTCTTCTTTGACGACTTGGAAGACAAGCCGGAAGAGACGTTCCAGATGGTGCGCAACTGTGCGAACTCGATGCTGGACTCGTACTTGCCGATCCTAAAGAAGCGCAAGGATATGCCGTTCACGGAGAAGCAGAAGGAGTGGCAACAGATCCGTCGCGGACGCTACGTGGAGTTCAACGTGATGTACGACCGCGGCACGAAGTTTGGACTCGCGACCCCGGGATCGCGCATCGAGTCGATCTTGATGTCGCTGCCGCTCACTGCGCGCTGGGAGTACATGCACTCGGTACGTTTCATTCATGCTGTCTCTTGACTTTTATTAGCTGGTATAGTGCTGACATGTTAATGCTTTTGATATTGTTACTGGTGCGATTGTAGCCTGAAAAGGGAACGTGGGAAGACAAGACGCTGCAAGTCCTCAAGAACCCGGTGGACTGGTTGAATGTGCCAGAAGTCGACTTGGAAGCGCTGTCGACGGCCGAGCTGTTGCAAGAAATAGCGCGACGAAGCGAAAAGTAAGAGGCTCTTATGTGGATGCATGCGTTGCGAACTAACTCAAGTGAGTGAGTGAGACAGAGAAGCAAAGAAGAAAAAGAAAGAAGGAAGAGCGATAGAGACAGAGTGTGGAAAGAGGGATAGAACAAACGACCGAGGGCACACTATCGCATGCGTACGGCTGCACATCACATTGTACGGTAATGAGTATGTCGATAATCATTGCCGAGGTGTGTGAGTGTGCTTGGTTGCGTTTACGATTCTCCTTCTCTGACTCTGCTAGTGACCGACCTGGTTGACGTTCTCCACAGTGCAATTCGCAGTCAGCAGCAGTCTATTGGAGAGCAAGTCGCTCGACAGTATCATCATACTCGCTTGCTCACCACCGGTGCTACCTGAGTTCGCAGTTTCCGACGTTTGACTGGTCGCGATGTGCCAGCTCCATCGGATTGAACCATGCTTGAGTAGTCTACTCCAGACGCGCAAAGTGGCTCAAGCGACATCAGTGAATGATCGAGAAAGCGCTTTAGCAAATGAGGATGCCAACCACACCATGCTCCACCGGGTTGGCTCTCGATTTGCTCAAAGTACTTTTACAAAGTCCCACTAAGAAGCGGAAGAAGAACAACTCGGTGCGTGGCACACATTTCTCTTGACTACACCTCCAACCAAAGTGTGGTTCACTTAGCTGACTGAGTATTGCCTAAGTGTTCTTGTTTTGGTCGTAGATACTACTGGTAGCTACGCTCGACGTTGCCGAGCAGCATCACCAAGTCGTCTTCACTCTTTCTCGACCACAAGCGATGCAAGAGCCGCAAGCACCAGATGAACATAGTGATCTGACGGCTGAGCAGGAAGGGAAAGACCCAGAAGTTGACCTCGCGGCCTCCTATGGCCTGGCGCAACAGCGCGTGGTTCTCAACTTGCAGTCGATTCCACACGAAGACGTCGAGCGCAAATCCCAGACTCTTGCCCAAATTCAGCATTAAGACCAGCGTGACAAACCACGACCTCCGTCCAAGACGAGCTTTCATGTCGGGCGTGAGTGCGTCGAGTGTCAGTACCCAGTGCATCCACAGGAAGCTCGTGAGCAGGCTGCAGCAGTGGACCCAGTTCCACAGGAGCACATCGCACGCATTGAGGTGCTCTGCGATGAGTTGCGCGTACAGGAAGACAAAGTCGAACGAGGTGAAGAGGGTTCGCACAAGTGCTCGCTGGCTGCAACATGTGAACACGGACGAGAAGAGAAGTGTGGCGCAGAGTCCAAGTATCGTGAACATCGCTGCCGCTGAAGGTCGGCCGCGGGCGTCGCCAGTGTCAACTGGGGATAGCAATATGAAGCACGATGAGGCGTATCCGATGCCACCACACGCGTACAAAGTCCAGAGCCTCCAGCGCGTAAAATGAAATTGAATGGCGCCTCTCACAACCGTGTCGCTTGCGTGGAAGAGTGTCGGGATCTTGATGAAGCGCATCTTGATAACGTATGCTTCCGTGTTAACTGTGGGGGTAGCAGTCGAGACTCGCGTGGCGATCGTTGCTGGAGGCCCACAGAGTACTCCGACCCGATCAGGGGGGACTCTGGCAACCAATCGGACTCGACAACAATACCCGTTGGAGCGCGTCCAAGTAGTCAACGCACAGCCTTCCGCCTTCTTTGGCGCATTGTACGTGCGATGGGCCAAGCGGATGGCAAGCATGATCATCGTCCCCATGGTGTTCACGAGAATGTCTCGGACGGTGATGGTGTAGATCGGGCGTGGAAGTAGCACGATGTCGTGATTCGCGCTCGGCACCAAATTGAGCGCGACACCAGCGGTCATTGCCAGCAGATAGCCACTCCCGGCGATCGCGACGAAGAAGGTCATCATGGTGGAAGCGTCGTACGCTTCAATCAGCACCATGTTGCCGAAATCGACCCCGAGTGAGGGAAAAACGACTGCGCGCGCGTCGGGAACGTAGGCACAGGCGCAGACGATCCAGGTTGACGCGGAGAGCACGAGGAACCAAAACTCGAACGTGCTTGCCAGCAATCTCACGTACGCGCGGCGAAAGCCCAGCACCACAACCAGATTCGCTGGGAGTTGCGCGAGAAGACAGACTGGACCCAGGATTTTGCCGATGGGAGCAGGTACGAAGAGCACAAAGTTGCGCAGCACGATGCCAGCCACGAAGACTAAGTGCGCGATGGGTCTCCATGCCGCGGCTTGATGGTCGAAGCGCCGGACTTGCTCGTCGCTGAGAAACAGGTGCTTCGTGGTCAGTTGAGCGTCAAAGCACGGCAGTTGCTCGCTCTCGACGATCTCGTAGATCAGTGGCGGTCGGCGGTCGGTGGAGGCTTCTTCTGTGGGGTCGAATGGCTGAATCATATGTAGTAAGCGGACTTCGTGTTGACCAGCGGGTGCGACGGTACTTAATGTAAACACCCGAGACTGTAGATGTGAGTGAGCTGCGGAGAGCCAACCTCGCCTCGTCACCTGAATGACAACCTGAAGGCCGCTCAAACGCACACTCCGTTGCAGTGATGGCGCTGTAATTAGAGCTGAGGTGCCAACATGGCTATAAATAAATGATGGCTTGAATCAGTGAGCGCTCTCTTTGGAATCGTTCTTTGCGCCCTCCCAGCTAGATTCCGATTCGCTCTTCATTCACCAGTGTTGGCAGGGAGTGAGTGCACGTCAGACCTGCCAAATTTCCGGGTGAGGCCTCTATCTCCAACCTGAACACCAGTCATGAGCATGATCAGGGCCGTTGCGCGTGTCGATGGCGCTCCGAACAGGTGAATAGAACTGCGAGTCAGTCACTCATCAATTCGGCACACTATGGCGACCCCCAATACCAAAACTCATAGCTAGGATTCCACTCAGAATCACTTGTACACCTAGTCATTCGAGATGGGCTGAAGGTTCAACAGTACGCGTTCCTCTTCCTTCATGTTCCGCCACGAATTTACTGTCTTGATTTGATGCTTTGCGGCTTCTACAAGCTTCTGGACGAATAACTTGGAGGTGCTGGTGGGCGACATCGAGTGAAACGACGAGGAATTAGTGAGTCAATCAGGAGGAAAAAAATCAACGAAAGCAAGTGACAAGATAGTAGTGTACCTCAGTGTTGGTAAAGCTTGATAGACTTCTCGGAAAATTTTGAGACAATGCAGTCATTCCTTCGAAAGGGCTGTCGCTGGTATCCTCGGAACGATGCTGCGACTTAACCGTGTTGGATGACAGTCGTACTCAACGCTTCCGAGCAGCATGATCAAGTCGTGCTCCGTCTTGCGACTCTTGATGCGGTGCAGAATGCGCACGCACCAAATCAGGATCGTCACCTGCCTGCTGAACAGGAACGGGAACACGCGGAATTGCATCGTGTACCCGCCGATGCTCTGGTTGAAGAATAGGCGATTCTGGATCGGCCAGCGATGCCAGCTGAAGACATCTGCCAGCAAGACCAGCGCTTTCGTGAAGTGCAATAGCAGAACTGGCACGCCGTACCAAACTTTCAGCTTCAACCGGGTCTTCATCGCTGGCGTGAGCGCGTCGAGCATCAGCACCCAGCTCACCCACAGCAACTCGGCGAAGATCCCACAGCTCATGATCCAGTTCCACAAGAACAGGTCGCAGACGCTGATGTGGCTTGCGACGAGCTGCGCGAGCAGGAAGATGAAGTCAAACGATGTGCAGAGCTTGACAAGGAGTTGTCGCTGACAGCAGCTCACGCAGTAGCACCAGAAAGCAATCGTCGCGCTCAAACCCGTAATCGCCGCAAGCGAGATTACACCCTTAGATACCAATGTACTCGAAGTTGCTGCCAACGCAAACGATGACATAGTGTACCCCACTCCAGCGCACATAGACAGAGCGTAAAGCTGCCAACGCTTGAGATCTCGATTGGTGCCGATTCGTGGAAGCACTGTGTTGTCCGCGCGGAAGAGCATCGGGATCTTGATGAAGCGCATCGGGAGTCTCTTCGTCGTTGGCGCGCGCTGCAATGCGGTGACTGGATTTGAGGAGTTCGTGACAGACAAAGCGACTCGACATCGATACCCAATGGACTGCGTCCATGTCGTGCCTTCCTTTTCATTCTTCATGATGTTGTATTTGCGATACGCCAAACGGATCACGAGCATCATCATCGTACACATGGCGTTCACGATCGCATCGTTGGCTGTGAGCGAGTCCACTTGGCTTGAGCTGGTCACTCGATGTGCTGCGCTGCGAAAGAGAGAGATCTTTGCAGTCAGCGCCATTATATAGACACTCGAGGCGATTGCGACCATGAATATGGTTCTGGAGTCGCCAAAGTAGGCCTCAATGAGCCCCAAGTCGACAAAGTCGACCCACACTACTGGCAACAACACTGCTCGTGTATCGTGGACGTAGATAAATGAGCACACTGCCCAGATCGTCACTGTTAGCACCAGGAAGTGGAACTCAAACGTGTGCGCAATCACTTTGACATACTCGACCCGAAATGCCATGATCGTGAAGAACATCGCCGGTAGCTGGAAGAGCACTGAAAGCACCGCAAACACCTCCCCCTCGCGAGCAGACGCGAAGATCGCGACGATACGAAGCGTAAGCCCCAGCAAATATGCTGGTATGAGCGCGGGCTTGGCAGAGATCCCAAATCTCGAGAACTTCCGCGCAGCCTCGGCGTTCATGAACAGGTGTTTGATTCCGATGGACGGGTTAAAGCACGGCAGCTGCTCGCTCACTACAATTTGGTAGACAAGAGGTGGCGGCTGGGACAGTGACGGTGGTGGTTGCTGCTGCCCTTGGGACTGGCACTCGATCGGGTGGATGGTGGCCATTACGGCTCACCAAGAAGATTTCAGGACGAGCGATGCTAACGTCGGGCACCGAATATGTGAGCAGTACTGCAGCAGCAAGTCACGCGTGGCGTTGTCCTTCTCTCGACTGATAATCAGTCAGACAGCCACTATCTTTAGAAGAATCGAGCGAGGTCATCCCTCCTTTTTCTTCACAGCGATGACGGTTGAGCTCCAGTCATTTGGTCGTAGCTGGCCCACTCGCTATGTGCTGAGAAACGCTGGGCTGTGATATTGCTTCATTTCAGGAAGCCGCGCCAACTCTCCATACTTCCAAGGATGACGCTACAGCACACGAGCTTTCTTCCATTGGCTTGAGCTTCTCTTCTAGCCAGGAATGTTGTTTGGCGGCGATGGCAGACTTTCTTCTGCGCTAGCGATTGAAACAGCTCGGTGGATGCCGTCGCGTTTAAATAGTTGACAACCCCAACCACGGGTTCTGCTTCGAGTATCATCTTTCACTGGCACCAGCTGCACGTGGCATGATATCGCTCACAAGTGTTGGATGACAGTCGTACTCAACGCTTCCGAGCAGCATGATCAAGTCGTGCTCCGTCTTGCGACTCTTGATGCGGTGCAGAATGCGCACGCACCAAATCAGGATCGTCACCTGCCTGCTGAACAGGAACGGGAACACGCGGAATTGCATCGTGTACCCGCCGATGCTCTGGTTGAAGAATAGGCGATTCTGGATCGGCCAGCGATGCCAGCTGAAGACATCTGCCAGCAAGACCAGCGCTTTCGTGAAGTGCAATAGCAGAACTGGCACGCCGTACCAAACTTTCAGCTTCAACCGGGTCTTCATCGCTGGCGTGAGCGCGTCGAGCATCAGCACCCAGCTCACCCACAGCAACTCTGCGAAGATCCCACATCTCATGTTCCAGTTCCACAAGAACAGGTCGCAGACGCTGATGTGGCTTGCGACGAGCTGCGCGAGCAGGAAGATGAAGTCAAACGATGTGCAGAGCTTGACAAGGAGTTGTCGCTGACAGCAGCTCACGCAGTAGCACCAGAAAGCAATCGTCGCGCTCAAACCCGTAATCGCCGCAAGCGAGATTACACCCTTAGATACCAATGTACTCGAAGTTGCTGCCAACGCAAACGATGACATAGTGTACCCCACTCCAGCGCACATAGACAGAGCGTAAAGCTGCCAACGCTTGAGATCTCGATTGGTGCCGATTCGTGGAAGCACTGTGTTGTCCGCGCGGAAGAGCATCGGGATCTTGATGAAGCGCATCGGGAGTCTCTTCGTCGTTGGCGCGCGCTGCAATGCGGTGACTGGATTTGAGGAGTTCGTGACAGACAAAGCGACTCGACATCGATACCCAATGGACTGCGTCCATGTCGTGCCTTCCTTTTCATTCTTCATGATGTTGTATTTGCGATACGCCAAACGGATCATGAAGACCATCATCGTACACATGGCGTTTACCATTGCGTCTCTGACTCTGAGCGAGTCCACTTGGCTTGAGCTGGTCACTTCCTGGGTACCGACGTTGTTGTCGACAGAGAGCGATACCTTCGCAGTCAGTGCCATTATATAGACACTCGAGGCAATCGCAATCGTGAAAATGGCCTTGGAGTGACCAAAGAAGGTCTCAATGAGCACCAGATCGATGAAGTCGACCCACACTACTGGCAACAACACTGCTCGCGCATCGTGGACGTAGGCGAGCGAGCACACTGCCCAGATCGTCACCGTCACCACCAGGAAATAGAACTCGAACGTGTGCACCAACACTTTGACGTACTCGAACCGGAACGCTGTGATTGTGAAGAACATCGCTGGTAATTGAAGGAGCACGGAGAGCACTGCATAGATCTCCCCATCGTGAGCAGACGCAAATGTCACGGCAATACGAAGCGCTAGCCCCGCCAGAAATGCTAGCGCAAGCACAGGCTTGGCTTGGAGCGCGAAATTAGCCAGCTTCTGCGCATTCTCGGCGTTCATGAACATGTGCTTGATTGCGATCGACGGGTCGAAGCACGGGAGCTGCTCGCTCACCACGATCTGGTAGACAAGGGGAGGTTGCTGTTGGTACTGACATTCCTGCTGCTGGTGCTGGAGCGGGGTCGGATGGATCGTGGTCATTGCGGCTAATCAAGCACGAGCGTCTCGCGCATCGAAAGTCTGAACCGAATTGCGGCGAATTGTCACGCGTGGCGTTATCTTCCGCCTGAGACCAGACAGTTCTCGAGCGGTCACTATCTTTAGAAGAATAGCGCTGGCGTCAGACTGTCAGTAGAAGCAGCGGTTGATTCGCTTGATGGTCGGTCACGCTTGTGGGAGCTGGGTATTCAGCATGGAGCCATGCAAGTTGAGGAAGTCCAAGCTGGGCGGACGCAGCCTGGCGTCAACAACACGAGGAGCGGTGAGCACATCCATGCAGAAGTAGCGCAAAAGACACACACGCAGAGAGAGAGAAACGTGCATGTATACAGTGAAAACGAGCGGAGTCCATAGGACACAACTAGGAACGCGCGCCGCCGTCTCGCGCTGTCGCTTTCCTTCCTTTTCGGTCAGCAAGGGAAATGCACGCGCGCGATGAAAATGAATGCGGGCAATGAAGAAGAAAATGTGATATTTTCACATACATTTTCTATGATATTTAGGATTCGCAAGTAAAAATTCCATATTTGTTGATTTTTTAGATTTGGCTCGCATTTCGTTGGCGCCACACACAACACATTCCCAATTGAAAAAGAGCGAACGAGATGGAGGCGTGGGTGCGCGCCAAGGTGGAGCGCCTCGGGCTCGACGCGGACGTGTACGTGGAGTACGGCCGCGGCATCCTCGAGGATGTGGACATGGAGATCGAGGAGCGCGTCGAGAGCGTCATTGATATCTTCACGGGCGCCGCAGACGGGCTCGCGAGCGACGACGTCATCGCTCAAGAGCTCCAACTGGCGCCGATGATCGCGGACGTCGAGCGCATCCTGAAGCAGGAGAAACAGCAGCAAGACGAAGAGGAAGAGCTTAAGCGCGCGGAGATTCAGCTGCGTGACATGAAGCTGCGCGAACAGGAGAAAAAGGCGGCGGAAGAGGCCAAAGAGAAGGAGAAAGAGAAGGCGAACGCGAGACAGAAGATGTAAGTGGTGGTGGCTGCCAAATATACATGCGATTGTGATTGGCGATATGGCTTATAGGGAGATAAACGAGAAGCTGACTGGAGAATTGTATGTTTTTGCATTCGTATATGGTGCGGTAGGTCGCGTGAGGAGCTGGCGCAGCGCGAGAAGCTCATCAGCGAATACGGCTTCAGTGTGATCTCGGAGTTTGACGAGGAAGGCAACCTGATCAAGACCAACGACAAGGTACGTGCATCCAACCTGCTTGCTGGCTTCATTGGCACGCCGCTCTAGTTAGCTGATCTCAACTCGAATATTGTTACGCTCAATGCTGTAGGAGAAAGAGTCGGCGAACCTGGACTCGACAGGCCAGAACACGAACAAGGCGCGCGTGCAGCAGGCACAGAACGCGATGCGCGAGAAGATGAAGAAGGAGCACGAGAAGAAGGTGACGCGCGAGAAGGAGCTACTAGAGAAGGACCGTCTGCGGAAAGAGAAGGCCAAGAAGAAGACTGTCAAGCGCGAGAAGCAGCGCGGCGCCGGCTAAATTGCCAATGACGAGCGACGCACGCTCATGGTGATGGGCTGTGGTATCCGAGAGGCGAGTAGAATAGAATGCGTAGGTTTTGCAGGAGGCTCCGCATCGAGGCGATAGCGAGTGAGCGTAATGTACTGATGGCGGTTCAATGGCAATTGGTGCTGTGGCTCCTGGTTCTCTACTTGTTCACTTGTTACAAACCTTTGATTATATATACCTCGATATCGAACGATAATTATAAACATACTGTCTAAATGTATTCCCATAGTAAATATGGGGAGCGAAAATAAACCTTTATGTGATGCGTTGTCATTATTAAAGGTTGAAAAGCAAAACTCACCTTTGCGCTTGGCATTTTGATTTTCTGCTGCCACATATGCGGGCTGCGCGTGCTGCTGGCGCGCCGACCGCGGCTCGAAGCGCCTCGATGAAGAAGACAGCAGCAGCGAAGCATGCACCGTCCACTGTCACTGTTCGCTCTGCTGCGTCTGCCACTGACACCATCGCCAGCCAGAGCGCGGACATTCCAAGCAGGACCACAAGCAGTAGCAGCAGCAGTCGCACGTCCGCCCCGCAGTTCGGGTACCTGATCCTCGCGGGACTGGACGCCATTGGTGTCACGTACATCACCATGGACCACCTGCGCAAGGCCAAGAAGAACACCGTTAACGAGGTGTTGCACGAGTGTGTATGCTGCTTTTGCTGCCTTTATTCCAAAGTTGCTCACGTCGCTCGTACTTTGTGTGTTTGTGTGTTGTGAGGATCAGAGGGAGTACCTGGAGCTCTGGAAATTACTGCACGACCTCGTGCTCGTTGTATTAGCAGATTTTAAGGCCAACAGCGACGAAATGCGCCGCATGAACGCCCCGCAAGAGCTCGAAGTGACGCTGGTGGACCCCGAATCACAGCGTCAGTAGTAGGTTGCGCATTCGCCTGGTCGCGCTGTAGTGCCAACCTTGCCGCTGTACTTTATCAAACTGCAAGGAGACTGACTATACGGTATGGATCGTGTATGCATGTGTCTTGTCTGTAGAGGTTCGAATGGAGCTGGTGCACTACTACCTGTACAACTGGGGCTTCGTGTGCAGCTCATTTTATGGCCACAGCGATAGCATCACCAGCAGACACAACAGCCAAAGCACACTGCCCAAAAGCCAAGATCTGCTGCTTGCGATCGCGTGGCTGCTCGCATTCTCCAGGTTCTTTGAGCAACTGCGAAATCCCATTCTCGAGGTAACGCGCACCCTCAATATGCTTGTTTGAGAAATGCAGAAACCGTGTATGCTAACTGTTTGTACGCCATTGAAACTACTAGAAATGCGTCGGAAGCGCCGAGCAAATGGTGCTTCCACCCTACCCAAATGTAAGTACCGAGTACGAATTTCCTGCAAATTTCCGGGTGAATTGCGTGCTCATAAGCTCATTTCTCCATGCAACTGCGTGTCGATTAGGACGTGATGTTATCAAAGATGCAGCTCCACCAGACGTCGAAAACTGTTGTTGCAACCACTTTGCGCAACAAAGTTACTCCTGCACCTTCTCAAGAGCCTGCATTGGAGTTTGAGTCGCGCATCCACCAAATTCACGCGGCATTCGGTCGACTCCAGAGCCACATGAACGAGCTCACGTCGTACTTGCGGTACCATCAGAGGCTTTTGCTACGACTTGAGAGCATCCAGAACAAAGCAGACGACCAACGGGATGAACTAATACCCGCGCTCGTGATCCAACTGCTGGCAAAGCCGAAATCAGTGCTAGAGTTCCACCTTCGATTGCTCGCACAGAGGTACAGTACGATTTATGTTTAGAGATAGGCCGGTCGCCTCTTTTAATAAACGGTTGTACTGATACTAAGTGTGGCTTCGTGGCGCTCTGGGGTTTGGACAGAATCAAGATGGTCGAAGACGAGAAGCTCTTTTACAAGTGGGTGAACAGTCTCGTGATGACCTACCCTTCAGTGAGTGAAAGAGGAATCGAGGAGGGAGACACTAATGAACCACCAGCAACAACGGGAAACCAACTTGCAGCAAAATTCCCCACACTCTACGACCAAGTGCAGCAGGTCCAAGCGATTTTTCACGAACATCTAGCTGCGTACCAGCAAATCGCCAAGAACTTCGAGCTTGAGTGGCGCAGCTGGAAGCAAGAGAGACAGAAATCGCGGCCGCAGCTGCAGCAGATGGAGCTGAAAATGGAGCACATCACGCAGGAAGTGAGCTCGAGGGAGCTCTTCGACCCGCAGAAGCTCTTTCTCCAGTCCGCGCACTCGGGGACCAGGCAAACTGACAGTATACAGACAGCTGGCAGTGCTATAAAACAGAAGGCTATGCCCAGTGAGAGAGATCTGGAGAGTCTGCGCAGCCAGCTGGAGCGGGTGCTCAGCGAGATCTCGACCGAGTACTGCGACGCTCAGCTGCGATAGCAAAGCGAAGAAGAAAAGAAGAGAAAGAACTTAAGATTTGGGTGGTATGTACGTGTATCTAAACTGGTAAAGAGAGAGCCGTGCCTGAAAACTCGAAGAATGTCTGTCTGTCTAATTATTTGTTTCCGATCGTCGCAAGCTTGGTTTTCCAGTCGAACTCGGTTCGGATCTTCTTCTTCTTGAGTCCATCTTCAAACTCGTCGACGACTTGTTCCACCACCGCAATTTCTGAATACACAAAGAACAAGAGAAGAGAAAGAGAGGGTTGGTGGCGAGGTTGTAATTGACATCCAGTATAATGGTACTTTGTCAATCAAATTTGTACCGATCGAGGCAAACTTGGAGCGCAGCTGCGCCAGCACTTCGTCGTCCACAAGCTGCGCCGCAGTAGCGACCACCACGTTCTTGGACTCGCCCTTGTTGACATTGTAGAAGCTCACGAACGGTGCACTCTTGTACGACACGACCAGTGTGCTGTCGCTGGTGAACTCCACTTCCGCCGGTTCGCTCCCGTTCAGCTGCTTCTGGGCTTCAGCGGCGAGTTCGAGCTTCTCGAGACGTGGGGACTCACCCTCGGTCGCAACGATCGCGAAGAGACGCACCGACTGGTTGTTGAGCACGACCGCCACGAGGTTCGACTGCGCGGAGACCGCAAGCGATGTGGTGAGCAGCGCCTTGGAGTTCGCGAGCTCTTCCGGGAGCAACTCCTCCGAGTCAAAGAGTGCGCCCGTCGACATGCTCCAGAGCTTGATTGTGTTGTCCAGCGACGTCGAGACCGCGAGGTCCGGCGTGAGCGAGCTAGTCGCCACCTTTGTGAGACTCTTGCTGTGGCCCAGGCAGTAGCTCTGGATGAGCGACGTGCGCGGGAAACCCGAGACGCGGATCTTCTCGTCGCGGTCGCCCGTGAGCAACAGCGTCGAGTTCTTGTTCACGGTCAAGTGCACGATCATCGACGTCGTGTGGCCGAGCAACGTCTTGACGTCGCGGTTGATGTCCGGGAACGGCATCGCGACGGCTTCGCCGGTCTTCACGCCGGCGATCACCACATACTTGCGCTCACCGTCCTTCTCCAAGTGCGCCACACCTGTGCACACCGCATTACGAGGCAGCGATCTGCATACTCACACGTACATATACGTCATTGAGAGTTAGGGCCTAAACACACAGCGCATACCGAAAAGGTAACTGCTCATCCAGTCAGTCGGTCAGCTAACATACCTAAGCGATTGGTACTCAACCCTCCCCGCGGTAAAGTCCACTTCGTAGTGCACGAGTTTGCGCTCGTCGACGAGCACGAGCAACGCGTAGGTCTGGCCGTTCGGCTGGAAGAATTCGACGCCCGTGATGCAGTTGACCGTCACGGCGTGCTGCTGGTTGTTGGGGTTCTCGTCGTCCCCGTCCTCGGCTTTGAATACCGCGTCCTTCACTTCCTGCTCCTGCAGGAGCTCAAACTCGATCACCTTCTTCGCAGAAGAGGACGAGGGCGCAACACCCACCGCGAGTACGAAGAGCGTCTTGTCGCGCACGAGCACCACGACGTCGCCGGACAAGGAGAGGAAGGAACCGGACGCCACCATCTTCACTCGCTTGCTGGTTGCTTGTCCTTGGTGTCAAAATGTGAATGAGTCCATTTCCAGTCATCGCGAAGTGGTACCAAAGTGGTACAAATGGGTGCAAATGGGTGCAAATGGGGGGCATATTGGAGCACAATGAGCTGTAATAGATACTGACTAAGTACCGATATAAAGGTATAAAGAGCAGTCACCAAAATAATGCGCTTGAAGCGCATTATTTCACAAAAACAATGCATCCATGGGATACAATTTATAATCATTACTACAATTTAAAATATAATGTCGAATTTGAGTGCTCTCACCTATCAAAACAGTTTGATTGACAAGCACTTCCAAGCACCAAATGTGCTTAAGCGATTCGTGACCGCAAGAAGGCATTCCCATTCACGCAGATCCGCAAGCACGCACACGCACACACGCGCACTCAATGATGCTCCGCAGGTTCGTTCTTGACCACCTGTGCCTGGATAGAGCCTCTGGTCTGCATACTAAAGAACCGTGTACATCTTTGTTGCAGACTGCAGCGCCTGCAAGTGCGCCCGCATGTGCGCTGGAGCCGCTCCGTGGGCTCCTCGTTTCGCACGCACACGTGCGGCGACCTGCGCGAAGACACGCACGATGGCCAGCGCGTGGCGCTCAGCGGCTGGGTAGATGCGATTCGCCCGTTCGGACCGATCTCATTCATATCGCTGCGCGACCGCCATGGCATCACGCAGCTTGTGCTCGAGAAGAGCTTGCTCGAGTCGGCTGGTGTGTTTTTCTACCTGTGCCATTCATTCGTTCGTGATGAGAATGACTTGACTGACTAATCTGCAAATGCCCACTTATGCACTATGTAGACAACGTGATCAGCAAGATTCGTCCTGAGTCTGTGATCCAAGTGGAAGGGATTGTGCGCTCGCGTCCTGAGAACATGCGCAACGAGAGCATGGCGACTGGCGCTGTGGAAGTGCTGGTCGAAGACATCGCTGAACTCAACTCATGCGCGACGCTGCCACTGCAGGTCGCCACTGGCTCTGAAGTCGCGAGTGAAGAGACGCGCCTGCGTCACCGATACTTGGACCTGCGTCGCCCGATTCTGCAGCAGAACCTGCTGCTGCGCTCGCAGATCTCGCTGGCGACACGCAACTTTTTGTGTGCGGAGGGTTTCCTGGAAATCGAGACCCCGACGCTGTTCAAGAGCACCCCGGAAGGTGCTCGCGAGTTCCTGGTGCCGACGCGAACCAAGGGCCAGTTCTACGCGCTCACGCAGAGTCCTCAGCAGTACAAGCAGTTGCTGATGGTCGGCGGACTAGACCGCTACTTCCAGCTGGCGCGCTGCTACCGTGACGAAGGCGGCCGTGCGGACCGCCAGCCAGAGTTCACGCAGATCGATCTCGAGATGTCGTTTGTGCAGCAAGACGACGTGATGGACGTCATTGAGCGCCTCGTGAAGCAGATCTGGAAGTCGGCTGACAAGGAGCTGCCGGATAAGCCGTTTACGCGAATGGGCTTTGCGGAAGCGATGCACCGCTTCGGCGTCGACAAGCCTGACACGCGCTACGGTCTTGAGCTGCAGGACGTGAGCGACTTGCTGCAAGACGCGGCTTTCCAACCGTTCCAGTTAGCACTGAGCGACCAGAGCAAGAAGACCCCGAGCACGAGAGGCGTCGTCCGGGCGATCAACGCCAAGGGGCTGGCTTCCCAGGGGTTTTCGCGCAAGGACATTGACGAACTAGAGAAAACCGCCAAGCGCTTATCCAAGAACGGTGTGTTCGTTGTCAAAGTGGAAGGCGACAAGCAGTGGAAGTCGTCTTTCGCGAAGAAGCTCACGGAAGCCGAGATTGAGCAGCTCAATGGCCGCCTGGACGCGGAAGAAGGTGACGTGCTGCTGTTCTCTACGGGCGAGTACAGCGCTGTGACCGCGCTGCTCGGTCGCATGCGCACGCACTGCTCGCAGCTTTTGTACGCGAAAGGCATGCTCCAGAAAGAGCTCGACCCGGCGAACTTCCACCACCTTTGGGTCATCAACTTCCCAATGTTCGAGCGCAGCGAAGATGACGAAGACGGGAACGCTGATGGCAAGGCAGTGCTTTCGGCTACGCATCACCCGTTCACGGCGCCAGCTAGTGAAGACGCCAAGATCCTGAAGGAGATCCTGAAGGAGCTCGAGGAAGGCGATGCGAACAAAAAGGGTCTCTTGGAGGACCCAGCGACGGTCGAGAGACTGCTGAACCTGACGGCGCAGCACTACGACATTGTCTGCAACGGCTGGGAACTCGGTGGTGGCTCGATCCGAATCCACCAGGCAAAGTTGCAGCAGGCAGTCTTCGAAGACGTGCTGGAGCTGCCGCCGCTGCAGCGCCAGAGTTTTGAGCACTTGCTCCAGGCGCTGAGCCACGGCGCTCCTCCGCACGGAGGCATTGCGTTGGGACTCGACCGTTTGGTGGCAATTCTCTGCGGTGCGCCGAGCCTGCGCGACGTGATCGCGTTCCCAAAGTCGTCGACGGGCAACGAGCTCATGACGAACGCGCCAGGTCCCGTGCTGACGGAGCAGCTCGAAGAGTACCACATCCAGCTTTTGGAGAAAGAGAAGTAGATGAGAAAGATGCGGACTGGAAGGTCCATAGAAAGAAAGAGATAACAGCGATAAAAAAACATCACCATAGACGAACACCGTAGACCAAAGTTCGTAGATCCAAGACTGGCATTCACGTGCTGGTAATATACCGAGGGCTTGTGATCAAACTCGGATCAAGCTTCATTGCTCTCTCGTGAGAGTCCACCTTTGCTTCTGAAGGCAGTGTCGCCCTTGCTGTGATGGGATGGTGCTTTTATATTTGGTTGTCAGCTTGTGTCTTTTTTGTACAAATGCAATGATGCTTCGTATGGGCCATTTTGAGAGTAGATGGTGGAGCATGTGGCGCGCAGTGGAAGAGCAGGTGTGGGATAAATTCTTCCAAGAAGTTCTTA
>JALBYZ010000534.1:0-23837 GCA_038050575.1 Globisporangium mamillatum
AGTAATGGTTGAGTACTGTAAGTGCTTACGTAATTTCGATTTTGGGAAATACCGATTTAAAAAGGGTATAACCTCACTGCAGGTGACGATATTCTGAAGGAGGACTGTATGTGTGTGGACGGGTAAGAACCCTCGCTTCAAACAGCAAATAGCTAGAGTTTCTGTAAGGGGATAATCGAGTTAGACAGTCTGTACTCGTTCTCATTCTCGAGTCAGCTCTTTTTCACAAAACAAGGTGAGTACCCATACCCACGATCAAAAAAAGGTGCTAACTGACTGATTGGCATTTTAACTTGCTTTTTGTAGCGATTGAGAGACTGCCTATAAAATGGAGAGAGGCCCTTCGTCTGACTTGGTTTGAGTTAGTGATCGAGGAAGCTGCCTGATTTAAGAAGAAGGTGATCAAAACTGCAACTGTTAAGAACAAACTCTCTGTTCGTAACACTTGGCTTCACTTCTCACAATTGAGAGCAAAAAGAGCGTGCGCAAAATGGACGAGGACGAATACGCGCTGATCTGCTCGCTCAAGGCGTATCCGTCCGCCCCCAGACGGCAGCTGCAGCCATCGACAGCAACATCAACTGCGCATTCATATGGGGACAGCGGGGGCGCTAGATCTGCTGGCACACCGCCCGTGCAGCTCAGCGTGTCGGAGGAGACGTTCGCGGTGATCAAGCGCCAGGCTGAGCACCGAAGGTTCCGCGCCGCGCTGCGACTGCATCGGCAGGAGAAGACACTCAAGAAGTACATCGCGCGCCACGGTAACTTCAGTGCTGACGCTTTGGGTGATTGTATAGCTGGCACTGCTATTGCTACTGCTGGTGGTGGCAAGAAGAAGCCGTGCGAGTCGATCTACCAGATCGCGACGTCCGTGGACTTCTCGCCCTGCATGATGGCGCGCGTGCTGCTCGAGGTGAAATACGGCTGGAGCAAGACCACGATTTCCAACTTCTTCAAAGACGCGCTCGCAGACGACAGTAGCAGTACGAGCAGTGCGGGGAAAGAGACCAACTGGCGCGGGCTTGGCGAGCTCGAGTTCAGACGGTTGTTGCAAGAAGTAGGTTGTCGTTTTTGAAGGTACTGTGTTATTGTGGGGCTACCATGTTGCTAACCCGGCATGTGTGTATCTACTTGTGTGACTAGCAGGTGAGGGAGTGCATTGATCGTGACGTGTACTGCTCGCCATTCGCAGATCGCATTCGCCACAACATGGGCGTCGAGTACGAGTACCTCCTGCTCGAGAAGCTTCGCAACCGGAAGCTCGTATACGAGAGCGAGGACGTGCTGCGCGAGAAAGGGCTCTCCAAGACCCCCGACGTGCGGCTACTGCTGCCGTTTGGTGTGCGCGACCAGCAGGGCGTGCTCCGCGTCGTTAACTGGATCGACAGCAAGGCCATGTTTGGCGACCGCCACACGCACGAGACCGAGAACGCGGGCCAGGTAGCCAGACAACTCTCTCAGTACATATATGCGGACCGCAATCTTGCTCACCCTCTATCACTGTGGTATTGTATTGTACTGTTCAGCTACAAGGGTATGTGAATCGGTACGGCCCCGGCATGGTGATCTACTGGTTCGGTCACGTCGCGAATTTGAGCTCCGACAGCGACGTGCTCATCACGCACGAGTTTCCACCGCGCATTGAGCTTCCCGGAGGGCTCGACCCGCTGGAGAACGTTGTGGAAACAGAAAAGAAGGCAGTGCTGGCGCTCGAGACGCAGCGAGTCGTGACGACGTTCGACAGCGAGTGGAACCCCGTGTCGACGTGCTACTTCACCACAGGATGACTGGCAAACCTGTTTGCATGTAACATGGGTCTCGAATAGAATACTATGCTTATAAAATTGAACATTGAGTGCTATAATTATTATACTAGAATGTTCAAATATATTTGACGGTCATTACGGTACTGTTGATACCGTAAAGATTGCTTGAGATTATAAGAGGCCAGTAATATCGTCAATCGCTAGATCCATAAAGTGACAAGCAAGCTTCATGACGATGAGGAAGACGACGGCGCTGGTGGCGCTCGTGCTCTGCGCGCTCTTGAGCTGCGCTGCTGTGAATGCTGCTGCCGCGGGGAAGAAGGACTATGAGATCGTCAGCTCGTACGTGTCTCCTGGTATCTCCAACTCGCATTGTATCTCACGCGTTGGCTCTCTCCCTCGTGCTTTGTGCTCTCAATACCTGATGAAATGGTGATTGTCCTCGTATCAATGCGTGGCGCAGGCTCGTCGAAGACGACTCGGACGTCGTGGTTGTGCGCCGCAACCAGGTGCTCTTCATGCTCTACGATGAGACGATCATCGGCGCCGAGTTTGACGACCCGGATATCCGTCTGCAGGCCGCGTACCCGGGCTTTGCGATCATGCAATCGGCCGTCTACATGGACCGCAAGTTTGAGAAAGCCGCGCAGATCGGCCTGGGCATCGGCACGGTGCCGAGCTTTCTTCGCGCCATGGGTATCCCCACCGGTGCGTTTACGCTAGGGCTCTATTAATCCGTACGTACGTGTAGCTTAAAATGTTGTGACCAATGAATCTGTTAGACGTGGTGGAGATCAGCGACGCGGTGGTGCGCCAGGCGACCAACTACTTCCAGTATGAGCGCTGCGAGGACGCCGACCCCGAGGACTGCGTGAACGGCAAGACGGTGGTCACGGACGGCCTCGCGTTTCTCAAGCAGACGCCCGAGACGCCACTCTACGACCTCTTCATCATCGACGTGTATACGGGCTGGAACCCCGTGGCGTTCTACGTGCAGGAAGTGATGCGCAACGTGCGCGACAACTGGCTACGCGGGCCCTCGAGCGTCTTTGTCGTGAACTTTGTCGGGCTCTTCAACGGCCCGCACGCCGTCGTGCCCAAGTCGATTTACCGCACGCTCCAGTCCGTGTTCAAGCACGTCAAGTGCTTCCGGTACGCAATATGCTGAAATGTGTGTGTAGTTCTTGTGGTATTTTGCTCTGATGATGTCGTTGGGGGCTATGGTTGTTATTGTGTTTCTACAGCGAAATGGACAACATCCACGACGAAGACGCGTCGAACATTGTGTTTTTTGCATCGAACGAACCGTTCGTGTTCAATGTGCCGACTCATGGTGACTATAAGGACCCGATCTACAACACCTATTTCTATGTACGTAGCCCATACCCTGCGTCCTCATGTTCGATACGTTCTCGGGCTTTTTGAGAGCGCCTCACACTTGTGTATGTGGGTTTTTTCTCCATGTCACGTCCATAGATCGTCTCCAATTTTCCAACTTGGGAGGTGAGGGTCCCACTATTCATTTTGCTTCACGATAGACGCAATACTTTGTCCGCATTGACTTTATCCACTGTATCGCTTTCTGTATCTACCACAGATTTTCACAGATTTGGATGCGAGTGTCGAGGTAGAGGTGCAACAGAGCGTGGGGGCCGAAGAGGTCACTTTTGAGGCCTCCATGACGGAGGCTTCACCTTCGCCATCTCCTTCGGAGGTCTCAGCCGCCACGACTATGCGTGCGCGCGTGCTCACAGAAGAAGACCACGGACAGAACGAGTTCCAGGACACGCACGCGTTCACGCAGAAGCACATGCGCGACCGTGTCGTGGACCAGTTCCCGCAAACTTTCTGGGATGACGTCAAGGAGAAGAGACGCGTCAAGACCAGCAGCAAGAAGAGCGCCGCTACGGAAGCCAAGGAAGAGCTTTAAAAAGCGCAGATTTCGACTTCGTGTGGTCTATCCGACTTGTGCTGTGGCAGTTGAGGTTCACGATACATCTCTTGCTAATGTATCGCGTTTATCAGCAACAACAAAATGTTTTCCGCCTACTGTTACAAATCCTACTGTATAAAGTGTTGTTTGTGTGTGTGTGTGTGTTCTCCTTGTGAGTATCCTCGCTTTACATGAGTCGCCGCTTTTTGTCGCTCACATACTCTTCTTCGTCAGCGTCCCCGTTCGCGACGATCTGGTGCACGAGGTTCACTTCTGCGACCGGCAACTCGAGGAACTGGCTCAGCTCCTGGTATTCGCGCAGCAGCCGTCGTCCTTTCTCAATGTTCCACTCCTCGACTTCGAGCGTCTTCGCCTGCTTCAGCCACAGCGACGCCTTCTGCACACGATCCTCGATCGTCATCTGGATGTGGTAGTACTCGACGCGAGGGAACGTGAAGTTCGGCTGTTTAATATCTTCTAAGAGCACCACCAAATGCGAGTACTTTGGCGCGCTTTCGCACCCGAGCACCATGCGACACGCACGCAGACACCAGTGAATCGCGCCTAAACTTCCCTGCGCAGCGTCCAGACCAATCTCCAAATCTGTCACGCGGTGCATGATCGCCATCACCTTGGCTTCTTCTACCTCGTAGTTCATGCGCACGAGCGACTCGGGTGCAAAGTCTGACGCAAAGCTCTGGGTGTATGACTTGACTGCGAGCTCGAGCTGCCGCACAAGCTGCATGTACTCGAGAAGCTCCAACGCGCCAGGCGGCAAAGCGATGAGAGACGAATGCAGCTGCGTCAGGAACGTTTCGACGCGAGCAAACGCTGGTCGGCGGCCCAGAAAGTCTTTCCGCAGCGCCTTTTTGTCCAAGTAGTAGAGATTCTGCTTGATCGCGCATCGCTGGCAACGGAACGCTTCAATGTGGTTCATGACTTCGAACGGCATGGCGATGCACACCGAATGGTACCACTCGTCGCAGAAGTCGCAGCAAATCATGGACGAGTCCTCAGCGCCACGGCAGTGGCAGAACAGCGGCACCCCCTGCGAGCCCAATGTTGGCCGCAAGTGAATGCTTCCTGGAAAATTCGAATCATTCAGCTGTTGCTGCTGTTGCAGCTGGTGGTGTCCTCCTTGTCGGTGATTCTTCGGCTGACAGTCTGGGCACACGAACGCTCTGGTGAACCCTGCTCTGTTGCCACCGACCGGGTACTGATCCACGCACTGGATATGAAAGAACGAGCCGCATCGCTGACAGTTGATCGTATTCGGCGTGTCCGACAGCACTTGTTGGCACACACAGTGCAGTCGCGAGTGCGGATGATCCTTGCGGTTATACAACGAGTGAAACTTTTTAATTGCAGCTTGGAGGAAGATTGGCAAGCCACCGTCCGCTTCCGTCGGCTTCAAGAACAGACTGTGCACAGCGGCGTACCAACGCCGGCAGTCCTGGAGGCGTCCGTGGATTTGACGTCGCAGCAGGGATGTCGTCGGAACGAACCACGCGTCAGCTTCGTCGTAGAACGCTTCCACTTCCTTCAGCGTCGGTCTCATACCCGCTGCCTCGCTCAAGTCGATCATAAACTTCGCTTTGCCTTCCCACGATCTGCACTTCGTCAGGCGATCAGAAAGCTCACCCAGCTGGTCCGGCGCCACAGGCAAGCTCTTGAGGCGATTCAGCATGACCTCGAGCTCTTCGGTGCTCTTGGAATGGTCATCTAACGCAGCCTGTAGTTCGACAGATTCCGTTTCCGTGACGCTCAAAAATGAACGCAGCATCTCTACTTTGAAAATGCGAGCCTGCTCGTCGAGGTTCAAATTGTCTGCACTCGTAATCACGAGGCGACAGGCAGTTTCAGTCACAGGGACTTGCGCCGGCTGTTGATGTTTGTAGTCGCCATCAGTTTGTATATCGTTGCGATTTCTCTCAATACTCTTCGAGATAATGGTGATCACAGCATTCGCGGAAACGAGCACCTCGAGATACTGTCGGGCGTGCTGCAAGCGAGAGCCAATGCCGTCTTGATGACTCAAGCCCATGGTTTCGATCTGCTCGCTCAGCTTCCCAATCGACAGAATCGTCGTCTGGTGTTCCTTGCTTTCAAGCCACAGTCCCTCCGAGTCGCGAGGATCACGAATGTTGAACGACGTTGCTTCTTTCTGCTGGATCACTTCGACAGTCTGAAGGATCGAGTCAGCTGCTCGTTGGCATTCACGCCAATTTGTCAGCAGTTGCTCGATTAGCTCAATCTTGTCTGGCAGGGCTGCCAGTTTCTCCGCGGCTTTGACCAATTCCAGCACTGCTTGCACCCTGACAGCTTCGTCGTCATTTCCTCGTTGGTTTTGAAGGAGGTGGTCAGCTTTTTCAGTCCAGGAAGCTGCACTCTCAATCGCGAATTCTAGCGTATCGAGTCGCTCCTGACTGACTCCACCGCACTGCAGTCCTTCGGAAAGCAGTTTCTTGAGATCCTGCACGCTCAATCTCTTCGCTCTAGCACCGCTGGCGTGTATTTCTTCGATGACTGGCGCGAATTCGTCGATGTACACCTTATTCCAGGCCTCAACTTGCTTGAGACGCGTCTGCATGGACGCCAGGATCGTCGCGATGTGCGCAATGTCATAGCGATGTAGGTACACATAGTGCTTCGTGCTGTCGCACTCGCACATCGACGAGTAATGCTCCATACACCCAACAGCAGATTGGTGACGGCATTTTGTGCACACGACCGCTTGCAGGTAACAGTACTGCTTGCACGCGACACAGCGCAGACCTTCATTTTTACCAGATTGCCCCGCCCAAAGCACCATTCTCGTCGGTCGTGTCGTAATGCCCATCTTGAGTTTCGGACTGCTTGATGACATGCTCATCTTCATCGTCCTCATAAAACCGGTCGAACCTTGCGCAGGCGTGTCCTCTTTGTCCTCGCAATCGGCAGTCGACATCATCCGTTTCTTGCTCGATCGCACTGGCATCCCGCCTCCTGAAATGCTGTGGTGGCGCTCCTCGTACTCCGCCATCCACTCCTGAGTCGTCACATTGTGCGCTGCAACGTGGGCTTCGAACGCAACAAAGTCGTCGTAGAGCTGCTTCATCGCTGGGAACAGGAACTTTGTTGCTGAGTCGTAGTCAAACGTGCTGCTCTCTACCAGCGTCTCCGCAAGTGAGCATACGAGCGCTTCATGCGAGAACACCGGCAGCTTGCTGAACTTGCGGTACTTCAAAACTGACTTGGCACCCCACGGCAGCCAATCCACTGTTGCAAAATTCACAGCCTCCGCGCAGTTGAACCCGTTGTTGAAGCCGCCATGATACGCGGATGGGAACGTCACCATGAACTCGTTCGGACCATGGGTTGCACGGTACACGGGCACACCATGCTTGATCAACGTGTCGGGTGAAAACATGGTCACCAGCTGCAAGTGCAAGTCTGGCTGGCTTCCAAATAGCTCTGGCGTCAGCTTCTTCATCGTCTCTTCAAAATGCTCTGCTTTGTTGCACGGCACTCCGTACCACGTCTTTGGCGCACCACAGTGATTATAACTCATGCTGTAAAAGTTGTGGTCTTCGACGTGCCAGCAAAAAGTCGAAAAGCACATGCCCATGTAGATCCACGGCACCATGACCCCTTTGATATCTTCATCAAGGTGCTGCAGCACCGAGCCTGGGAGCTTCGGCAAGTTGTTCAGGTTCCAATCGTCGTTGGCATACGTTCGAAGCAAATCTTCAAGACTCGCGCCGGATTGGATGGCATTTTGCAGTCCGTGAGAGAAGAACTTGCTCATTTTCTGGGCAAAGTCATATCCGTCGTTCGCAGTCGCATTCTTCAGTCGCTTGGAAACGAGACGGAGGCATTTGAGATACGAGTCTATCCGAGGAAACCCACTCCCAACAGACCCAGTATCGACGTCACTTCCGTACTCCACCTCCAATCGCTTCTCGTGCACGGGGATGCTCAGCAACCGCCAATATTCCTTCTCGAGTTCCAGATCGGTCAATTGCTCTGCTTCCGCGTCGTTCTTGACTCCGAAATACTCTCGCTTCCACGCGTCCGCTTTCTCTTTATATGCCGTCACGTTGTACTCGCTGCCCATTTCAAATCCAAACTTTGGGTTGAGTTCGTGCTCAGTCGAATACGATTCTTCCACGCACGCGCTGCAGTACCAGTCTCCTGGAGGTACATCCCCGAGGGGCGGGTCAAGACAGAACAAGTGGTGACCGCCATTGCAGCTATCGCACAGCAGCATCTTCTCCCAACAGTCTCCACGAAGACACGTCTGGCAGATCTCGCTCTTGTACGCCAGCTCCGCAGCCTCCCTACTCACACAGTTTACAGATCGACCACGAAATTTGTGAGCACAAGCATGCAGAGCATCCAGTGTTAACGCAGATAACACTTACCGATCCCAGCCGTTGGCGATGATGATTTGCATGGTCGCCAGGTCAATGTTGTCACGACTGCCGTCTTTCAAATACTGGATAGCGACATGAGGCTTCTTGCCGCCAAACACGCGCTTCACTTGGGCGAGTGCAGCACCGCACTCAGGAAAGAAGTGATAGAACTTCTGTCCTGGATAGATCTCAGGAGCGTCTAGTCGATATTTGCGCGCAGGATCGGGTTTCAGTGCGGATGGCTCTAGGTTGTCAGGGATCATTGTGGTCGTCGATGACGGCGATGCGGGGTCTTCACTCAGTTCGTCAAAGCTCTGATCCTCTTTCTTCACGCGCAATTTCGCTTTCTGCTCCTTTGGACTCGATGCTTCAGCTTTCATGGCGATGTCCCCGCCAAACATCGTGTCGTTCTCTTCGCTACTGGTGTGTCCTCCTTCAGAAAACAAAGTCCGCTTAACACGTTTACTGCTGGGGAAGCCATCCTCATCAGTACCATCAGTGTTACCTTGAGTCTCGTCGTTGTTGTGGCCTGTTACTGAGTGCTCCCCGTCACCCTGTGTCTTCATGCTGCTCCGCGACTTTGAGTGCGGCGTCGTGGTGTTCGTCGTTGTCACACCAGCAGTCGTCGCACTCTCTCGTTCTGTCCGACTGCTTACGTCTGGGGTCTGAAAGGTGTTGGCGCTAGCTTTCGCTTTCGCTTTCGCTTTCGCTTCAGCTTCATGCTGCTCGTAAGCTAATAAGTTCGCCTCGTAATGGCTCTGGTACGCCTCGCAGATCGCGTCGTCTGGGTGGTCAGCAGACCGCGTTCGCCCCACGCGGCGCACGACTTGCGGCCAGAGCTTCGCTGCGCACACCTGGTCGTACCCGCCGCACTCCACGACGGTCTTGTACAGCAGGCGCAGGTTCACGAGCTGTCCATGGACGCGCGGCATCTCCTTCATGGGCGTGCCGTTGCGGTAGAGGAACATACGCAGCGCCTCGACAAAGTTGCCCTCGGCACGCGAGTGACCCTCGATGCAGTTCAGCTGCTGCACTCGCGTGCGAAAGCGGAACGTCTTCTCATTGATCGCGAACGGTGGCCGCCAGCCCACAGGCGGCACGATTTTGCAGATGCCCGCCTGCTCTCCAATGTGCCGAATGCTGCAGAAGGAGACAAAGATAGATAGACCCTGTCAGCCCAAGCTGTTTCAACCCAACTGTGTGTGTAGTGCAGCATGTAGAGGCACATGTGCGTGCACGTAGAGCTGCGGCGTTGCATATGAAGATGACCACAAGGCTGCTGACACAGTAAGGTACCACACCCCACTTGCACAGTTGAGTCAGCGAGCGCGTGCAGCTCCCAATACATCAGCTCACCACACCACGTCGCAGATATATACACACACATGCATATATACACATACATACACAGGCAGACACATGGATATATGTGCCCACACACAGACAGCCATGAAGCCATGGAGCCCGCCATGTTCTTCACTCTCCCAGCCATGATGCATGGTGGCGTAATTTACCTGGAAATATATTTCAGCGGGTTCTTGAATTGCTCGAGCGTTGGGTGGAACACGGGGCAGGGCGGACAGATGTAGCCCTGCGTGTCGATGCTCTGCGGGTCCCAGTCCATGCGTGCCTGTGCGTCTTGTGAATAAGAGTGAGAGAGAACTGCCTGCCTTGCCGCGTCCTGCGTCTGCACCTGTGCTGTGGAAGAAATCGCGGTGTTCTCTCGTCTGCGCTTCCTGCTTTTTGCTTTTTGCTTCTTGCTGAAAAATGGAGACTTTCCGATACGATGCTGCTGTTTCTGTCCACCCTCAGTCCAACCCCGCCCGCGACACGACGTATTTTAGAAAAATCGTGTACTTAGGCGACACAATTTGTTTGTAACTTGTTTTGATAAATGATAGCAAAATTGAGACATTCTTTTGCAATACATGGTGAATTTATGTCGCTTTATCATGAATGAGGTGTAAAAAACTGCGGTGAGAAAGTGATTCGTGTCTTTTTACACCGCGCGGAGTGTGTGTGTGGTGGGGTTGCAAAGGGGGTTTCAGTAGCTTGCGGAAATGTATGTGCTCAACGCAGCACACACCAGCTTTTTTGGCTGCCATCGCGGTCACTTTCCATTTGTGCTTGTCGTGCAGACCCAGCCATTTGCACCCGCTAACAAATAGCAGCTCTATGGTTCGCGTTGATACATATCCGCTGCTACAAGCAAAATTGTGCTGCCCATACAAACGGCAAGTCGCTGGTCTGACTTTCTTTTTCGTGCGCCAGCACAGTTGCACCTTGTAAAAGCAGAAGCATCACCTTCACGCAGAGCGAAGGAAAATGCGATTTATACAAAGAAAGTGCAGGGAAGCCCAAATATTACGTCTTCTCTGAACCATCAGTCAGTCCACCCCAGGCAAATGCTCAAATGGCTCGTTTTCTTTTTATAGTCTCCTAAGAAGCAAGACACGCAGCAAGACAGGAGTGTGCAAGCCGCAAGACACCAGGCAGGAGCAGAGCAAATGATAAGTAGCAGAAAAGCATTGGCGACTGACAAGTGTGCGGTGGTATTTTTACTCTCTTTGCTCCATTCCACCACCGCAATGCCAAGGCAAATGGGAATGTTTGTGGAAATGTTTCCACAGAAGCAAGCGTGTGCCAATACCGCAACACCGCAATTGATTGGTACAAAATCCAATCGTAGAGAGGTATGATTGGATAGAAATAGAGTCCAACAATCGTTGAGTTGCAAGCCACGCAGCAAGTCCGAACATTCGATAACGAAGCCTGCCAAGCCAAATACGCTTGGTCGTCCTTGAATGGCATGTGCATGTGTGAATTCGCGTGTGCGCATAAATGCAAGACGCCGAGGCAGTGCCGCGCGAGTACTGGTACTGGAATGGCCATTGTTGGAAATCGAGATTGATCCAAACGAGTGGAGCGCATGTCGCGCACCTTCATTCTGAAACCGGTATTACACTGGTATTTCGGTGATGTGAAGCTGTCGTTACGTGACCACATGCGCAGGTTCCAATAATTGGGCATGTAGCTGCAGTGAGTACAGTAGTGCGATGCGACGCACACATATACATACCACCGATGTTGACACCTCGTGGATCTGTTGTACATGCAGGCTCCATGAGCAGCATTGACTGTGCATGGTCACAATGTGACTCCAGGACTCTACTTACATATACCGGTATTATGCCGGTATATTTTGTACCGGTATTTCCTATGATAGGTTGAAAAAGACCGCGAAACAATCTCCATTCACAAAAATCTCACCAGAAGCACTTTTTTGGCTTGGAATTTTTATTTGAAAGCTCTTATTGTAGTTCTCGGTAGAATCAGCTCTTGGCCAAAGAAACCGCTTTGGTTTTGTTTGGCGCCAACGGAACAACAAGCTATCACTTGCATTCTTCAGGCAGGCAACGCGTCAAGGGAAGGGCCGTCGCGACAGGCAGCAGCAGCAGCACGAACCACGATAGACCACAGCAGTAGCAGCAGGAGCAGTACGGTCCAGCAACAGCAGGTACAGGCGCGCGTGTGTAGAGAACTCGTGGGCGTTTTCGTAAAAGCAGGGAGAACGAGAGTGTGAGAAGCATGGTGGAGAAGCGACGCAGTCCGCCCGCGTCATCGGAAGCAGCAGCAGAAAACGAGACCGCGCAGCGCAAGAAGATCCACATCGACAACGATGGTGACGTCAAAAGCAGCAGCAGCAGTAGCAGTAGCACGATAGTGGACAGCAAAGCACAGAGTGTTGATGCGGCACCCGCAGTGATGAACTCATGGTCGCAGGAGACCGTCGACATGGAAGATGCCGAGATTGCCGACATCTCGATGACGACGGTAGCGTCGACCCAAGACGAACCCATGGGCCAGAGCAGCGAAGAGCAGGAAGAGAAGCAGATGATGACGGCAACCGATAGTGAACAGGCAGCAGTAACCAAGCAGGATGCAGGTGGCGATGGCGAGCAACAGGAAGGAGCAGAGGAAGACGAAGACGAAGATGAAGAGGAGGAGGAAGAGGCCGAATTGGAAGAAGAAGAAGAGGAAGAGACCGCTCTGGAGGACGACATTGAGATCCCGCAGACGCCACCGTCAGTGTCGCATGCGAGCATTTTGTCCCGGAGTCCTGCTACGCGCAGTGGTCCGAGCATGAAGCTCGACCCCTCTGGTAGTGCGAAAATGTACCACGCAGGCATCAGCAATGCGACGGCAATAGCAGCAGGTCCTACCACCACGATTCCTCGTACCCCAGCGTGTCCGACGGTGACTTTCCACCACCTCTTCCCGCTTGTGACCGATCACGGACGCATCCAGACGGCCACGCAGAAAGATGCGCTGGGGAAAGAGTGGCGCGTGCTCTGGTACCCGCACGGTCACTTCATGGACGACGAAGTCGTCAGCATCTTTGTCGAAATGGTGGTCGATGACGAACAGCAGCAGCAACAGGGGGGTGATGCAGAAGCCAATGGCGACAGCAGCTTGCTGCTTGATGATGGCGAAGTCGTGACAGTGTCGACCCGGTCCGTGAAAGTTGAGATCACGCTCTTGAGTCAAAGCGGCGACCCGGCTCAGCATCGGAGCCAGATCTCGGGTGTCCACAAGTTCTCGCCCCAGAGTCATGAGTTTGGCATGAGCAAGTTCTTCGCGCGGAAAGAGCTGCTAAACCCCGAGAACCAGTTTCTCACGGCCGAGGGGAACGTGGAGATCGAGCTGAGCTTGCATTCAGTTGACGGCGATGTGGACGGCGATGAAGACGAAGGCGTGGCTTCCGACGGCTCGAACACGGCGATTTACCCTCCGACAAGCCCGTCATTGTCTAACATCGGCGGCGGTGCTGGCAATGACGACACGCTCACTTCGCAATACCTGTCGTACGACTCGAAAGCAGAAACAGGCATGGTTGGGCTGAAAAACCAAGGTGCGACGTGCTACCTGAACTCACTCCTCCAGACGCTCTTCCATCTTCGCGCGTTTCGACACGTGGTGTACGAGACACCGTCCGAGAAGGAGGACACGAACGACTCGGTCTCGCTAGCGCTGCAGCGCGTGTTTTACCGTTTGCAGACGAAGAATAAGGCGGTGAGCACGAAAGAGCTGACGCGGTCGTTCGGCTGGAGCCAGATTGACTCGTTCATGCAGCACGACGTGCAGGAACTGTACCGTATTCTCTGTGATCGCCTCGAGGAGAAAATGAAGAACACCAAGGTCGACAGCGCGATCAAGAGACTCTTTGCGGGCAAAGTGCGGTCGTTTGTTCAGTGCGTGAACGTGGATTTCCGGTCCTTCCGAGACGAGTGCTTCTACGATCTGCAGTTGGATGTAAAGGGCTGCAAGGATATTTATGAGTCGTTCCGAAAGTACGTCGAGATCGAGATGTTGCAGGGTGACAACCAGTATGAGGCAGAAGGCCACGGCAAGCAGGACGCGAAAAAGGGTATTCGCTTCTTGCAACTGCCTCCGGTGCTGAACATCCAGCTTAAGCGCTTTGAGTACGACCCCATGCGCGACGGGATGGTGAAAATCCATGATCGCTTTGAGTACCCGAAGACTTTGGTGCTTGACGATTTCATCTCGAATGACAGCGATGACGCAGCACAGGAAGAAGCCGACGAACAAGCGAAAGAGCCAAGCAAATCAACACGGAGATCGCACATCTACCACCTTCACAGTGTCCTCGTGCACAGTGGGGATGTACACGGAGGTCACTACTACGTATTTATTCGGCCGGGCAAAGATATCGGGAAGAGCAACAACTGGTACAGGTTCGACGATGATCAGATCTCCGTTGTCGACGAGCAGACTGCAATTGAAGGCAACTACGGATCAGCGTCCTCCTCTGGAGTCGACTCGGGACCGACGACACCGCTCTATTCGTCAATGCTGTGCTCGCCTGAGAAGTCCTCCAATAATGGGGACGTCGACTTTCGATCTGCCGATGTGATCCCTGATGATGACCGCACCGACGATGTGTACGACTACAATCGAAGCAATGGCGCGCAAGATCTGCCTGGAACAAGCGCTTCAAACAGCCTGATGCTGCCACTGGGGCGTAGTTTCTCCAGCGCGTACATGCTCGTGTACGTTCGCGATGGTGATACCGACATTCGAAGCATTGAAGAGATTAACGCCGATACTGAGAGTAAGATCGATACCAAGAGTGCTTCTGAAGACCCAACCAACTCGGATGCTGAAGACACTGAGCTGACGATCCCCGAGCCGCTCGTTCAGCGATTCCTCGACGAAGAGAAAGCGAGTGCGCGACGCAAGAAGATGCAACAGACCGAGCATCTCTACATGACGATTCGCATTGCGACCGACACGAGCGTGTCGAAGCTCAAGAAGATCACCAAGACGATCGATTTCTCTTCGTTCGGCAACAATGTCTGCTTGAGAATACGCATCAAGCGCGCTGCTTCAATTCGCCAGTTGTACCAGCGGATCTACAAGAAAACCGGCGTGCCAGTGAGTCGACAGCGACTGTGGAAGGTCATCACCCGCGAGAATCGAACCCATCGCCCGGACTCGCTTGTGGATGCCGACCTGGTCGATTGCGTGGAGAAGCTGATCGATGACGACTCGTCTCCGAAGACACCAGTGAAACTGTTTTTGCAGATTGTGAGCGAGCAGGTTGTCGACCAAGGTCTTGAAGCGAGTAGTGCACCGAGGAGCAGCAAACTGAAGAGAAAGAGCGTTATCCACCGACACTTTCTAAGCGAGTTCACTCCTCCTGAGGATCCCCCTGTAAGTGAAGACGGAGTGAAGCCAGATATAGAGGAAATGGTCGAAGATGACGATGACGACGAGCTAGCAGGCGTCGTGGGAGCTGTTGTTGCAAGTCCAGCAGCTCCACTACTGAATCCACACGAGATCCTGCTTTTCATTAAGTTCTACGACGTGACCAAGAAACTCGTGGATCGCTTGGAGTACATGGGCAACATCGTGATTGATGCGCGCAAAACGGGGGCTGAGCTAGCGAAATATCTGCACGAAGCGCTGAAGATCCCGTTTACGACGCAGTTGGTTTTGTACGAAGAGGTCATGCCGCTGTCTGTGTCGGAGATCGAGATGGACACTTCACTGGAGATCGCCGAGATCCAGCACGGCGACATCATCTGCTACCAGTACGCCGAGGAGGATAAGCCATGCAAAGAAACAGCCAAGAGCAACAGTGACGACGACGGCGACGAAAATGAGTCTAACCCACCCGCTGCAGCTAAAGTGGAGAAGTACCCGGACGTGCCGTTGTACTTCCAGTACTTGCTGGATCGCGTCGAAGTTATGTTTCACCGGTACCGCGTCCCGGACGAAGACTCGTTCTCGCTCGTGCTCTTGTACAGCAATACATACGACGAGATCATCGACGCCGTGGCGGAGCATCTTGGGTTCGTTGGTGACAGGAGGTTGTTCTTGCGACTGTACCAGCACTCGCCGCTGAACAATCTGCCGAAGAAGAGTCCGCTGCGCCACTCCAAGTACGCCGGCAACGACCGCGTGACGCTCGACGAGTTGCTGACAGAGTACATGGAACGCACGAACATCATGTACTACGAGGTGCTGGCGAACCCGATCACGGAGATCGAGGCGAAGAAGCAGGTGGCGGTGTATTTTAGTATTTATGATGCCGACATGGCTTTCGTGGATTCGGCGACTCCGCGGATGGCACGCCGCGTGGAATACCTCGTGCTCCCAGATGCGACTGTGAAAGACTTGGTTGTGCAGATCCGGCAGTCGTTCGAAGTGCTGCCGGCAACAGAACTGCGCGTTTGTGAAGTCTCGCACGGTGGCACGATGATCCAGAGCGTGCTGAGCGAGGGCACGCCGCTGGAGAAGTTCTGGTTGTCTTCGTCATCGGGGTACTCGTCAAGCACGGAACACGCGCTCTTTGTGGAGAAGGTTCCAGCAGAAGAAGAGGAAGATGGGGCCGCGATGGACGTGACTGAGAGTGCTGGCGACGGTGATGAGGACGAGGCAAACGAGGTGGTGCGCATGGGCGTGGTGCACTTCAACTTCCAGTCGAACACGCACGTGTACATCCACACGCACGGCGTGCCGTTTGTCGTGCACTTTCGCCTGCGAGAGACCGTGCGCCAGGTGAAAGAACGGATCCGAAAAAGGTGTGTTACCTTGTATATTCACCTTGTACTTGGTTTGAATGGTTCAGGACTATTGCTGACCTGTGTTGTTTGCTGATTTCATTTAATATACAGACTGGGCGTCTCGGAGGAGGTGTTTCACAGCTGGCACTTTGCGCTCGTGAAGGAGCTCAAGGCGTCCGTGTTGACCGAAGTGTACGACGACATGGACGCTGACGCGATCGAGAGCTTCCCGATGGCGCGCCTCGAGGAAGTGTGCGGCGCGCGCTTCCAGGACATCGGCAGCTTTGGCCTGGAGCACGTGGATCAGACGCCCGCTGTGAGTGCGAGTGGGGCGTCCAAATACGCGGCCGGCGGAGGGCGGCGCCAGGAGCAGGGTATCCGCATCCGACAGAACTGATAGAAGACGTTTATGAATGCCATGCGCCGTGTGGGCGTGGGAATACTGCAAGACAACGAGCTTGAATAACAAAGGTATTGTGGTATTGTACTGGTAATATACAGACGACAGGTTGATCGCCCGTCGTGTGTCTCCTACTTGGTTGGGCAGCAGCAAAATTGAGAACAACAAGAAATCAAAACTATTGTAACCTACGTGTACAGCGAGTCGAGCAGCGACTGGTACTTGCCGTCGACCACCTTGCGGTTCACCGCACCAGTGTCCGGATCGATCTCGCCCGACTCGACTGTGAACGCGTCCGCCATGAGGATCCACTTGCGCACGTGGAAGCCCGACAGGCCACACTTCTCCGGAAGTGCCTCGAGTGTCTTGTCAAAGTGCACGGCCCACGCCTGACACTTGATCGCCTCGGCGACCGTCAACGCCGTGCTGCCGATCATTTTGCCCACACGGAGCGCATCGTCGCCAAGAGCGACGCTCCCTGGCTTGAGGTTCCTCAACGCCGCTGGGTTAGTCGTTGTTTTCATAAACAACAACACGCTCAAGAACGAACGCCCTTCACCGATGAGCACAACGCGGTCCAGCTCTGACTCACTCTTGGCGAGCGCTTCTTCGTAGGGCCTGACGGGGATCCAGTCGCCCGTGGAGAGCACGACAAACTCCTGCGGGTCGCTGATCTTCAGGAATCCATTCGGAGTCAGGAACCCTCGTTGGCGGAAGCGAAACCATCGGTCCGGCGGCAAGAGCGGCGCGTTCTCCGGACCTCTCTGCACGTACCCTGAAAAGACGTTCCTGCCGCGCAGAAGCACCTCCTGCGTGACCTCGTCACACGTGATCATCGTCCCTTTTAGCGCACGCCCCGAACTCCCAAACTCCCACGCGTGTGGGTAGTTGATCGAAGCAAAGCCCGTGGTCTCAGCACACCCAAACACTTGATAAATAGGGATGTCGATCGTCTTGAAGAGCTTCTCGAGCTCAAAGTCCAGCGGCGCGAGCACCGAGTAGCACGAGTGGCAGCTCTCGAGTCCGATCCGCTTCTTGATGTTGTTCAGCACGAGCTTCTTCGCGAGCATGTACCCGAGACTGCGGTGCGCGTCCTGGCCAAAGAGCAGCTTCTTCGAGTTGTTGGTTGCACGCGTCTTCGCCCAGCGGTACAGGATCGTGTTCACTTCGCTCTTCGCCTTGTACACCTGCACGCTAAAGTGGGTCCACGTGTCGGGCGTCGCAAAGAAAATCGTCGGCTTCTTGCCGGTGATCACTTTCATGAGTGGCTCATTGTACGACGGCGCGCAGACGACCGAAAGGCCGCACACCATGGGCATGTAGATCTCCAGCACCTGCGCAGCGACATGGTAGAGCGGGATGTAGCCAACGAGGCGATCGGTGTTGGAAAGTGGACCGAACGCGCCAGCGATCGTCGACGCCGTAAACATGACATTGTCCTGCGACAAGCTGACGCCGCGCACATGACCCTGCTCGTCGTACGCGAACGCCATGAGGCAGCACGAGTGCGCGGTCACGCGGTCGTTCACTGCGAGCTCGATCACCACGTCCTCGACACTGTTCGCCATGCTCGCGAGGTCGTCCATGTCGATGATCGTTACGGGCGTGTCGAGCGCGGCCAGCAAGTCCATGGGCTCTTCGCGGAGTACGATCACGGCACGGAATTTGGTGTTCTTCGAGCGGCGCAGTGCCTCCACGAAATTCTCCTGGAGCTCGTCGATGATCAAAATGCTCGCGTTGCAGTCCACAAAGACGTGATCCACGAGCTCCTCGGCCGACCACGACGGGCGAACGTGCGCTACGACGCCACCGAGTGCGACGACTGCGAGGTTGAGGAAGTGTACTTCGGGCGAGCTTTTCGCACAGATGACGGCACCTTCGCCCTGCGCGAACTGGAAGTGCGAGAGTACACGCGCGATCGCGTGCACGTGCTCGTAGTACTGTATCCACGTGTACTTGGTCTCGTGACCGTGGCGGTCGCACCCACTGAGCGCGATCGCGCTCGGGTTGTTCGAGTTGCGCAACACGTTCTGCATGAAGATGGACCAGACGGTCACAGCGCGCTGGGTCGCGTCCAGCACCACGCCGCCAGTGCCGCTGTTGCCAGTGAGCGTGCCGGATGACGGCGCGGACGCACCATTCACGCCATTCAGCAGCACGCCGCTCATGGTCGCGAAACTCGGGTTGGACGACAGTGACGAGTACTTGCGGTCGGTGCCTGCGACAGTGCGCATCGTGGAGAAGCTGCCTCCGTTGCGCGAGCGCGACGAAAGGCGTCTGTTGCTACTGCCGCCTGAGCCTGTTGATGGACCGGGACGCGACATGAGCCTGTTGATGGCAGCGGCAGTAACCCCTGTCCCCGCGGCCGGTTCAATCTTGTACGCTGCGACTGGTAGGTGGTGGTGGTGCGGATGGCTCTGGTTGAAATATTGCGGACGCATGAGGAACGTACCGTTGCCGCTGTCGCTGCCGCCGCCGCCACACGCCAAATCGTAGAGCGCGGCGTCCGAGACCGGCACCTCGACGGTCGTGAACGAGATCATGTCGGACGTCAGGCGCGACGACGAGCGGCGCGTCGGTGCAGTACTGGGCGTCGACGACGTCGCGCTGCCATTGCTCCCTGTTCGAGCGTAGTCGTGATGGCCATTGCTGGCAGTTGAGCTGGTGGCGGTTGGCGGGCGACTGCTGGGGTCGTCGTCGCTCATGCTGCCGAGAGCCATCGCCCCCATGGACACTCCGAGAGAGCGAGCGAGCGAGAGATACAGACACACAGAGCAATAAGAGAGTGAGCGAGAGGGGAGAGGCGACGAGATCACGAGGGCAATGTGGCGAAATATGGACGTCGAGACGCTCGTTCGTTCGATGGATGATGACGCTTGGGTCTGGGAGTTTTGTGTCAGACGCCTAATTGCCTAACTGACATGTGTGGACTGGTCGACTCGTTGCGATAAGAATTTTTTTGAGGGAGAAAGTGGGTGTTGATTGGATGAAAATGAGACGTTTTGGAGATGCAATTGGCTGATAATCAGAAAAGCACCCATTTCGGATGGATAGTGAGGGCTCGTCGAGTTGATATGGGAGAAAGTCCACGCGAATGATATAGCGTTTTAAAGACAGTATAAATGAATAAAGGGCAGGAAAGAGCAGAGATCTATGAGCATAGTAGTTTTAGTTATAGCATATTATCATTGGATAGAGTAAACCAGATGCTGGTGCTGGACCTGACCGTGTCCCAGATCGACCGGTGGGACAGGTTCTCCTTTTTCTGGAGCATTTGTGAACCCACTTTGAACCAGAAATTCATATTCTTGTGAAGCCATTCCATCATCGTACTCCACTTGACCTCCAGACTTTGTAAACACACCACCAAGAGACGTCGAGAAATAAAAGCACCCCGGACGCTCATCAGTCCGTTTGATAGCTACCAGCAGAAGATCTTAAACTCTTTCTATTCGTTCGCACGGTCTCGAGGTCATTCTGGTGACGACCTCTAAATCGAGGAACTTGTTCTCGCCGCGGACTGTGTATGCATGCACCAGAAGAGCAAACTGTAGTGGTTGCGGATGATCTGCATTACATCGGCGGTCTCAAACTCTCTGCGGTCGTTGGACATGAGCGGGTAGTCGATAGTTTTCGCCAGTCACTGCGGGATGGCCGTCGTCGTAGAATTCACAGAGGACTTCCGTGACCCAGGACCCCGCTGCAGTCTGCCAAACTGAACGATCGGAACGAGCACGCGCGGGTCCGTGAGGGCCAGGCTGAGCTCAATATAACGCAGCAACAGGCTCATTCAGCACCAATGTAGACGCCGCTGCTCAAGTCAAGAAGCCCCCATGTGTTGGAGTCGTACTGCTCTTTCTCTTCGTCACTGGCGTTCGTGGCGCTCGCTGCAAACTCCTTGAGCGTGTCTGTGAAGCACCAGGCGAAATGCCGGGCGACCTTGTTGTGCTTTTGCTCAATACCTTCGTGGGGCTTCTTGTCAAGAAATGGCCTTTCCTTTTACACCATCGGCATTTGACGAACTCAAACCATACGCCACCCAGGATGGTTTGTGTGCGAAGTGGGTCGTCACGGTGATACAATCAAGCTGCTTTCGAGAGTGTGTCTGCACACTGGGTCTGCGTCGAAGAGCACCAACAAAAACACTGGAACGACACCTCAACTGTTCGTTGCTCACCCCGTGCGCGTCCGTTGAGCACGGAGTGAGCGCAATCCGAGCAGTGCATTCGGTTTCCACACCTTCTTCATGAGCATGAGCAGCTTTCTCCTCGCAAGGTACTGTAGATCATCCTGACGGATAGTCGGGCTGGCGACTACAGTTTTCGTCCTAAATGATGCGATGGTATGCGCTGCTTCTGCGTCGAAGTGTGGCCGCCAAAAGTGACGAAACTGGTGAGACGATGAGGCTCTCTTGGGAGAGAGAGGCCGACCACAGAGAGTTTCGGAGGTGATAGTTAAGCAAGACCTCCAATTTCTCAATTGCGCCGAGCCAACGGATGCCAAGCTGGCGATTCTTGTAATCATTAGAGCCCACTCCACTCCACTGGAATCGCGTCGCGCCGCGCGCGCACTCGCTCATTCACGACTTCTTGTGAGCGGCTGGTCTGTTGCGTTTTTGGCCTTCGCGTTACATCAGCAAAGGTGGGCTATCAACCATTTCTATTCATTTTAACCAATCACAAAGCTGCTTTTCGTTATAGTAGGTACACTTTTCCCAAAGTGGGTGTGGTTTTTGCCATCCTCCCAGCAATAACAATAATAATACTGAACGGAGGTCCGTCCGTCCCGCCAATCTGGATTTCGCCACCTTCCGCTCACTGCAGCCCCTCATGCAGACATCTAGTGCCCCAGCTGACGTCCATGCTGAGCGTATGTCGTGCCCTGCTCGTCTACAAGAGTCCGAGAAGCAGAACAAAGAGAAGACGTTCTCGCGCTTCTTCCACGCGCTCGCGCACAAACTGAAGCTCAGCGCCAGTCCCGAGGACGATCGCGAGTCCCTGCTGAGGCACCTAGGGTTTGGCTTGGACTTCGTCGCGGTCGTGCAGGAACCACTACGAGAGCGCCTCTTCGAAGACGCCGTTGTCTGTCTGCAGCGGCTGGATCACGTGAAGGACGTGTTCGTGCGCTCGAAAGAAGAGGTCAAGGGTGTCGGGACAGTCGTGCAGATCGAGGTGACGCTCAAGCCGCGCAAGGAGGCTCAAGTACAGGGCATCTTCCATCCGGGCAAGAGCTCCATCGAGAGGTACGTACTGATGCGGCCGTTCGAAGAGTGCCGCAAGCTGCTCAAGGTGATTCAGTACTGTGCGAGTCGCAAGCAACACGAGTCGCTCCCCAACGAAAGCGAACAAGATAACCATTCTCAAGGTAAAATTGCGACTCCGTGCGCGTACTGCGCGGACGTGGAGTTGTACGCGAAAAGGTGCTGGACTCAGCCGCCACTCTTCGGGGGGATATCGGCTGTGGGCGGACAACCTGCGGTGCGGAGGGCCGTGCTCACAAACAGTCTCAACCATTTCATCTTCTTGGCGAGGTGCCAATATCCGGACACTGCAAACAGCGACAGCAACGACACCCCCAGTGTGGCCACCAACGAAGACGTGCCCACAACGAACACCAACGAGGATCGTCCTGACACCAACCAACAGCAGCAGCGAAGTCCTGCAATTACTCCATACTGCCAAGCTCAGGCAGAGCTGGCGATTCTCCTGCACGATTTCTTCCAGCTCCAGACCCACGTGTATGTAGGCAGTTGTTGGTAGTTTGATCAGGGTATGCTTACAAGCAAGGACTGTACTAGCAGTTACTTTAACACATGGGAGCAACACGAGAGCCAAGACGTTGACCAACAAATCCTGGTGTTTGGTTTGTTCGAGAATACTGCTATGCCCGTCATCCTCGTTGGCACCACCTTTGTCCCCATTCACATCCACTAGCCAGGTTTTCTCCATCCCCATGTGCTTCAAGGCATTACGTAGCTCAGCTGATCCACGTAGAGCCTTCTCCCCCTTTCAAAGCACTTCAGTCGTCATCTCGATTGAGACTCTACTCTCCTACCTCACGCAGCCACCGCCGCATCGCTTCGTTCCCTTCCGCATGCGCTCGAACACTCTCCACGTCGATCAGATCTCGTCTATACTCGAAGAGCAAGTGGATCAGCTCTGCATCGCGACGGACTTCTATCGCATCGCGTCCTGCTGCGGCAGTGCACCCCTCCGACCGGTTCTTGAGCAGAAACTCGACGACTCGCGCGCGGCCGTTGCGCACTGCGAGATCCACTGCGTCGGTCGTGCAGCCCTCGGTTCGGTTCTCATGAAGCCACTTGACGACGTCGAGATGTCCATGGGCTGCAGCTTTATCCATCGTCCTTGGCGAAGATTCTCCGTAGCCATGTGCGTCCAGCCACTTGATGATCTCAAGATTCCCTTCCCGTGCAGCATCGTTCATGGGGAGCAAGCGAGTCCCATCGCGATTGAGATGCCAGCGTTCGAGTTCCTGCGGTGGGTTTTCCATCCTCGAGTTCAGCTCGGCGAGCTTCTCATGAAGCCATTCCAGGACATGCACGCGACCACCATGGACTGCACTGCCGATGAGCCACATGCGGTTTCTATCTGCTCTCAAGTGGGGGAAGATATACTCGAGCACGTGGATGTGACCCTCAAGCACCGCCAGATTGACGACGTTCGCATAGGTAAGCTCTTCGTCCTGTGTTGTTTCGTGGAGCCACTTGACCACCTCCAAGTTGCCTGTGGCCGCCGCGTGCTGCATCGATTGAAACGTTTCCAACGGATAGAGCGGGAACAGGAACTTGAGAACCTTCAAATGAGCTCCAGCTGCAGCAGCGATATCGCGGCCGACGATGTCTTCTTCATCGTGCTTTTCGTGGAGAAACTTCACGATCTCAAGATGACCTGCTCTAGCTGCTGCCTCCATGGACTGGGTCCAATGACGCTTCGGGTAGTGGGAGTAGAGCCATTGGAGTACTTCCAGGTGGCCATTGCGTGCAGCACCAACATATCCGTTCAAGTAGCACTGCGCTTCGTCGCGATGGAACTCGTGGAGCCAGTCGAGAGTACCCACATGACCACTCGCGGCAGCGGCGTCGCCCGCATACGTGACTGACGCGTCTCGCGGATGGTCGAAGAGCCACGTGAGCATTTCGACGTCCCCGCGTCCTGCCGCGGCTTGAAACGCGCTCGACTCAACAAACAGCTGCACTGGATGCTGCAGTAACTGGTCGTCGAGCCACGTTAGGAC